>JAUELF010118375.1:3219-15438 GCA_031471495.1 Clinocardium nuttallii | reverse complement strand
CAGCGCTGAGTGAGTGATATATATACACTGCTACATTGACTTGTGTTCGCGTCGTATGATTTAAAGTCTTTATATCTCTATGTACAGTGGAACAACTCAGCGCTGAGTGAGTGATATATATACACTGCTACATTGACTTGTGTTCGCGTCGTATGATTTAAAGTCTTTATATCTCTATGTACAGTGGAACAACTCAGCGCTGAGTGAGTGATATATATACACTGCTACATTGACTTGTGTTCGCGTCGTATGATTTAAAGTCTTTATATCTATGCGTACAGAGAACAACTCAGCGCTGAGTGAGTAATAAACTGTTACATTGGCTTGTGTTCGCGTCGTGCGATTTAAACACAGTCTAGTGAACAGTTTCGCTAATTCATCCTTAGAACACGGCGAACGCGTGATCGAAATCGATGTAGAACCAGTAGGGTGAATAACGAGAATTAATTGTGTCATTCAAATCTCTTAATGGTCGGTTTCTGTCCTTGAGATTGTCTACGCAAATGGAGCGAGAACTAGTAACATATACATAGAGTAGACATTTAGCGTGACTAAAACACGCTGAAAGCTTGATCGAAATTGATGTAAATTAGGTAGGATGAATAAAGAAGATGACTATTTTCGCCAGTTAACTTTGAAAACCTCTTACACGAACGATCTCCGTCTGAGTGAATCCAAGTAACTGAGGGGCATCTTTCGAACCTTTATACACCTTGTACCTGTCCCCACAAGAACACATATCCTTCTCGCAGATTGTGAATGGATAGAAAGGGAATTACTGTTTTATTTAAATATAATAATTTACACAACGTATATGCAACATCATTTTTATTGCGGTTTGAAAGTTATGACAATGATTACACAACTCGCATGCTTAGACGGTTTTCATTTACAACGAACATGAAATGTACTATTCTCTTTAACATTTATGTCTTCCCCCACGCAATCGTACAATAAAAGCAACGTTTTAGTTTCAATAAACATGTTTCTGTTTCAATGTCTATTGAATGTGGGCTATTATTCGCACTTTACATGAAAGAAAAAGTTCAACAAATCACTTCTTCCGTCCAAACTCAATTGAAGACGAATCTGAAGAAGATATAATGAGGCCAGGTACCAGGGAATTAATTTGTGTAATCGGGCCAGGTACCAGGGAATTAATTTGTGTAATCGGGCCAGGTACCTAGGGAATTAATTTGTGTAATCGGGCCAGGTACCTAGGGAATTAATTTGTGTAATCGGTGTTGCTTTTATCTTAATAATATTTACAATTCTCTAACATATGGTTTGTTGTATTTTAAATGTTGAATATTTGATATTTCTAAAACACATACAATATTCTTGTTTCCTGATAATCAGAAAGTTGTTGACATACTTGTCAACGAACGGAAAATCATCAAACTAGTGTAACGTCAGTAAAAATGCTCGCCAGACAGACCAATTAGTACAGCCTGACGCTGAGTTCCAATGACTGGGTCCCTTGAACTGAATCATGCAACCTCTGCAAGCTCAAGTTTGAGCGGGTTTTAAAGCAGATCATCGCATGAATTGGATAATCCGTCCGAGTCTTGAAGCGTTTTTGCTGATATATAGAACTTACTTATGGAACTAGCAACTATATAAGGGAAATGGTAAATTTTACTTGTGAAATTGTACGAATAAAACGTGTAATGTGGAGATATATGATTGAAAGGGGATGAAGACACACTTTAAATACAAATATGTATGTAAATAACTGTATTTAACGTTTAACATAGTAAATTATCAGTAGATTATCAGATGTACTGATAGGATAAAACAGTTCCTAAATATGGTTTATTGAAATTGATTCTCATGACGGGATCCGACTAACGACCTAAATAATCCAACCCGCTATGTGTAAGGACTGTCGGAAGAGACCTCGCAGACAGAATACTATTGATCCCTATGTTCGTGTTAATTATTGTTAAGAATGAATTAGTATGATATTTTTCTTTAGGTACGTTCATAGCCTTTTTTTAACAGTGCTAAATATGTGTAAAATAACTGAATAAAAACAAAAGATATGAATTGAAACAAAGCAGCTCGGAGATATCGAGGAAAAGAAAGCAACAAATAGCAACTGCTGTTATGGGTTGAATAGCCTTATCATAAGCATCTCTGTTATCCTAGCTATATAAAAGCGAAATATGTTTGGTCAATGTTTGTTACATACTTATAACAAAAATACTTGTATTGAGTTGTTATTTTCATTTCCAACATAGAGCTTACATTCATCATCATTGTATATTATGATGTATGGTTCTACAATCCCGTCCTTTTCATCCAGTATGACTTGACCTTCAGAAAGGTCAGATGATATCTCAAATATCTTGTTTGTATCATAACTACACACAAATATTCGACCATCTCTTCCAACAGTGATACCTGCTGGATATAGCAAGTCTTCGTGTGTAAAACTTGATACAACCTGACCATCCAGTGTCATACTTGATACTTTGTGACTTGACCAATCAGATAAGTAGATACTGTTAGTATCCCGACCTTGTGTCATGTATTCAACCTCACCAAACCTAACAGTACCGTCTGCGTCCTTGTCTTCTATGATGTGTTTAACAGTTCCATCTAAGTTCAGTATTTGTAACTGACATGGATCATCACATGGTACTATCAGTGTATTGTTACTAAATACTATACCACGACCGACTCCACATTCACTTTTGTCTATAATTGTCTGAACTGTTAAAACGTCAGATATAGAAACAAATAGAATCTTCTGGTCGGTAAGTGTTGTAACAGCAATCTTAGTATCATCAATCTTGGTCATGTTCCAGGGTGTCCAGTCTAACTTTAATTCTGATAATACAGTCTTACTTGTCAAATCAAGTAGTTTTATCTTACAGTTGTGGTAGTCAGCGATAACAAGTCTGTTATCAGACAATCCTTCCATACCTATATTGTCACTGTCGATTTCGTCAGTTGATGTTTTTACGTTAAAGTTATCAATATTCAAGGCATGTCTATCTTTCCATGTAAACATTGTCCCTATCATCCCGTCTGTAATGCTCTTAGATTCACATACATATCTGTACTTCGTGATTTTGTTGTCGTTTTCTGCTGACTCGAGTCTATCACCAAAGGCTTGTAACTGCGATTCTGCTTTTCTTGTAGCCACAAACGCCTGATCGTCTTCGCCACGTTGTTTCAGTGTTTCTATCTCATCCAATAAACTGCTTATCTTATTAACCATAGTGTCGCATGTAACTTCAAGTGAGTTCAGCCTTTCTAGATCTTCATTTCTTATCTTTGAAATACTTCGTATCACTTCCTCTAAAGCAAACGAATACTGACGTTCAATTGCCTCAGTGTTCTCTTTCGCTCTCGGTAAATTCTTCGCAAACTGCTTCTGTAAATAAGTTAGTCGATCTGTGACTTGTTTGAATTCGTCGGACGAAAGAAAGTCCTGACTGACGTCTTTCACGGATTTTACGTCCGTACAGTTTCTGTGGTCAACATGTTTACAAATATCACATATACATTTATCATGGAACTTACAGTACCAATTGATATGTTCATTCTGGTGTTCTTGACACTTTTCTGACTTCTTCTCTTTCTTTGGCTGGTATTCAGGAATGCTGTCTGTATCCTTAAGAACGTGGTTTTTAAACGGTCTGGCTCGTTTGTGTGCCCGATGACACTCTATACAAAGGTAATCGTTACAATCAACACAGAATCCAGCAGCTTTAACCTGTATGTCCTCATCTTTACATGGATCACAATGGAGGACGTTTTTGACGTCGTTGTCTTTATCATATTCTTCGGACATCCCCTCAATGTTGTCAGGTAATTGTTCCGCCATTCTGAAATAAAATCGGGATTGCATGTTTGTACGTGGACAAATATGTTTAAATATTTCGCATCCCGGCAAGCTATTGTCTACACATGACAACAGCTACGGTGAAAAACACGAGTCATCACCTAAGAATTGGTAGAAAGGTCCGAGTATGAAGTGACCCTATTGCGTTATATATATAGAACACTGTGCAAGTGAAGAGGTTATAATGGAGTGTATATGGTATGGTTTTACGTAAAGCAACTTGTCATCATAGTATCACTTAAACGGAGTTAGGCCAACCCATTCCAGACATTCGTTACCATACCTTCAGGAATTTGCAAGAGTTATTTGAGTGCAGTCTTACACCATGCCATCATTTTAAAAGACGTTACGCTTAACAGACGTATTCTCCAAAGGTCGATTGTAACTGGTGATTTACCTTTCTAACTTTCTTTAATAGCTCAAAGTATTTCAGACAAAAAGAGAGCCCTTTATCCTGCAATTTTCAATCATCAAATACATTCATTTTATTCACCTTTTATCTTAAGTTCAGATGCACTTTACTACTTAATTGAACTTTTAAGTAGACGTTTTACACGTTTCAATGCTTAGCATTGTCATCAATAATGTTATTTAAAAGGCTGGCGATAATGTTGAGAAAAATGTGATTTCATCATAGATCATAGATCACTGAGAAACGTTTATAATTTATACATACTATTAATAGACTGGGTATAACAGAACTCTGATTGAAAGCGGTATGAAACCCACTCAAAGAAATCGCGAAATTGGTTAGAATTAATATGTTCGAAAGGCAAGTATTTATTAAAGTACAGAGGCCAACGGCCCATAATAAAACATATATACAATACGACCACATGTTAGTTATTTATTTCATTGGATTTTTTTTGCAGAAGACAATTTTGTTTGAAAACATCGTGAACAGAAGAAGAACTGTTTGAAATATATTTTAAATAACTGTACTACAGATCAACATTTGTATGGGTTGAATCATTTGTAGTAGACTAACAACCCTGAAGGGGGGATTTACCCAAAACAAGCAATATCCCTCCCCATAGATTGTCTTCGATTCAATTAAACAGTTCTACTACCAATTTAGCCGACGACTGATTTACGTAACAAGTTTATATGATAGAGAGAATCATTTACAATTTACAAAAATAAATAAATTAATAAACAATAAATACCACTCATGGCGTGTTTTATTTCAACGGAATTGAAGTCGATAGTAGTTTCTTTATGAACAATTAAAACCGACAATCGCGAACCAAATCTACATTTGATACAGTCCATCAAATGTATATAAAACAATAACTGTCGGAGGACAGTACGCTCGACTATTCCACCGCTTTTTAAGTTATTGAGATATGGAGGGGCTATAACTTGCTAAAGTTTCAATGCAATGCATTAATTAGTTACTAAGATATGGTATCTTAATGTAAATGCATGAACTATTTTAACTAGAATGTATAAGTCCAAAAAGGGCCGTAACTTTCATAAAATGCAGGATAGAGTTATTTAAATTGAAAATCAACAAAGTTGTGATAGTTGGCAAGGGTTGTATAAAGTTTCAAAGCAATGCATCAAGTAAATACTAGGATATCGACTCTTAAGTTAGTTGCATGATAAACTTTAACCAAGTTTACACGTAAAAAAGGGCCATAACTTGCATACAATGTTGGATATAGTTATCGTACTTGATTGTTTACATATGTGTGATAGTTGGAAATAGGTGTATACTGTTTCAGTACAATATATCAAGTAGTAACCAAGATATGGTCTCTAAATGTAGTTGCACGCAACACTTTTAACCAGAATGTCTAAGTTAAAAAAGGGTCATAACTTGCATTAAAATACAGGATACGAGTTATCGTACTTAATAATCTACATAGGTGTGACAGTTGGGTAGGGTTGTATTACGTTTCAATGCAATGCATTAAGTAAATACTGAGATATGGACTCTTAATGAAGTTGCACGCAAAACTCTAACCAGAATTTTTAAGTAAAAAAAAGGCCAAAACTAGAATAATATTCCGGATCTTAATGATCTACATATATTAATAGTTGTAATAGTTGGGTAGAGTTGTAGAAAGTTTCATTCAATGCAATGCATTGAGTAAATTCTGAGAAACGGACTCTTAATTTAGTTCCATGCAAAACTTTAACCAGAATATCTAAATAAAACAAGACCTCGGGCTAAGGGTGTCTCGCCCTTCTAAGAAAATCAGATATGTAATGGTATCACTATGCCAAAAGAAAGTAAAGTCGATAAAATGTGAAAAAGTAAGTGTCTGACAATGCATTGTTATCAACATGTCATGATAAATAATAAACTCACTACATGTGTATATATCTTAATATATTTATTCACACATGAAGTAAAGTACTACATTAAATTGTAAATAATTCCAATCACTATGATAATGATTTTAAGTGTTAACACATAAAATACCAACATAGTAATTCTAAAATAAGTCATGGGAAAGTATTGAATGAATGTATATTGTTTTATGGCGTATCGACAGCTAAGGTCATTTAGCGCGCAATTAAATTTAATTATTAATGATCCCTGTGTAAAAAAAACAGTACTAGGCTAGAAAATGTGCCTTGCCCAAGGGCACTCCACCATGACCGAAGTGCCGCGACTGGGGATCGAAGCAGGGACACCCTGTTTCGATATCCCCGACGCTTACCACTCGACCACAGCGGATTCCTTATGGGAAAGTATTATTGTACTGGAAAGAAGGTCATATTTGCCGATAATTGATATAATTACAATAGGCGATAAAGCAACACTTTTGAGATTTTACAAAAACACATATTTCAGAGCAAAAACGCAATTGTGTTATCTTATTTACTCATCAATTCCAGCAGGGATTGCCGAGATATAACCAAGGTTAAATTACCTAACCAAGTCAAATTCTGCAAAATTATGACCTTGACCTTGAACATGTTGATGTTGACGGATGTCCCATGACCAGAGATTTGACCAGTGTTAAGTTTTTAAGTTAAGTTACCTAACCAATGTGAAGTTCTGTAAAATTATGACCTTGACCTTCAAAATGTTAACGTTGACAGATGTCCCATGACCAAAGAATACATATGACAAAGTTTCAGAAAACTTCCAGCAGGGGTTGCTGAGGTATAACCAAGGTTGAGTTACCGAACAAAGGTCAAGTTCTGTAAAGTTATGACCTTGAACTTAAAATGTTTACGGATGTCCCATGACCAAACAATACATCTGACGTTTCAGAAAGATTCCATAAGGGGTTGCCGTGATAGGACTAAGGTTAAGTTTTGAGGTTAAGTTATCTAACCAAGGTCAAGTTCTGTAAAAGTATGACATTCACCTTGAACATTTTGACAGTGACGAATGACCCATGACCAAACAATACATCTGACAAAATTCCAGAAAAATTCCAGCAGGGGTTGCTGAGATATAGTTATTTGTATAAGCGGCCGACGTCGCCGGAAAAGTGACTACTATGTCTCACTCCAAAAACAAAAAAAGCCATAACAGGATGTGTTATGTAACTTGATAATATACATAGGTATGGTATTGGGGTAAGGTAGTTGTAAATGTCAATGCATCAAGTAAGAAAGAAAAAGAGTTAGAGAGAGAGAGAGAGAGACAGAGAGAGAGTCTACCCTATTTCCCCGGTCCAGTCCATAGACAGAATTAAAACAAAATTGTGTATGCATAAGTGTAATTCAGCAACAATAATAAACGATAATAAATGTAAAAGAGATAACAGATAGAAAAGTATGAACACTAGAACTAAATTACCTCGTCTCCTAACTTGTCAACATATAATTGACCGTGTTTTCTTCCTCCTTCGATACACGGGGTTTGTTTTGTGTAACTCTTTATCAAACGTCACACGGATCTACTCGCATGTTATTAAACGTCACTCGGATCTACTCGTCTTTAATCGTAAACATAAAATATATTCCGACAGCTGCACTAATTTAATAACTGTAGAAATCATTATTGCAAAACACGAAGAAAATTGACAAAGTTTATATAAAGTTAAATCGTCTACGGACTTAGTTAATTTGACATTTTAAAATATCGTATTTTCCAAAATCCCGAAAATGTTTTTTTCCGTAAACTTACGAGACGTATCGTGAGACACAGTTCATAAAGTTTAAAAAATCGTCTGCTACGGACTTAGTTTATTTGACATTGTAAAATATATCGTATTTCCTAAATCCCGAAAACGGGTTTTCCGTAAACTTATGGGACATTACTATTGCGATAACGTGAGTATGCTGTACACTGCACGATGCTCATGATAAGCTGTATATATATTGACCGGGTGTGTCCACTTATATATTATAGGTAAAGTAACCACAGAAGTATGCACTACCACTTAATCATTTCCCTCATGTAGACGCTTTATGACGCCTATGCAGCATACGGCTTTTTTTAAGACATATTGACAAAAGAAGAAATTGCACAATTTCTCCGTTTGCCACAATGTTTTCCACTTATTGCCATAGGTTATCTATTCAATAATGGTTTCTATGCTTTGACACAATATGTTTAAACTCGTCTGCTGCAGTATTGTCGTATGAGGGAAAGGGTTAAATCAGTGATAGGTCAATATTGACGTCAATGAAGATGTGCCTCCACAATCGGTCTAATGCCTATGTAGGACCATTCAATATTTACGTGAAGTCCATTATCTATTACAAGGTCTAAATTTAGTATATTATGCACATACATGTACGCTTATCTCAAAACATTAGACTTACACCCTGTCATATTGATTTCAAAGTGATGCATATAGAAATAGGATCTCCTTATCCAAACTTGAAACATCAACGTCTACACAGATTTTTCTAATATTGATAATTGATCGGTACTAGGCAATATGCTGCGTCTAATATAATCTGCGTGTCTCAGTTTGATATCAACATCCGGACTGCGTAAAACATAAACTAATTTTAGCTGTATCCATACACGAAAATCGTAAACCGTTTAAACAAAAACAAAAAACCCTAACACATACTGGGTGTTTTCTAAAATAAGTTTTTTCTAAAATAAGTTTCTATCAGAAACAGAAATCATCTGTACATGTTAAAACATAAATCGGCTGTACATGAGAAACAGAAACTGTCTTTACATGGTAATTATTAGTCACCGGGCAGAGAAGCCCGACACATATTTTTAATAGCTTTTCATAAATCACATGGGGGGGATGAATTATTATAAGAAAGAAACATGCTACCGATATATGTCTGGCTGATTTTACATATGGTGTTTTCTTACCCTTTGAATGTTGTCATTTGTATCGATATCTTGAACAAAATAAGCTTCTGTGACCAAAACAAAAAGTGAAAACAAAATGTGTGGGCTATTTTTAGGATACATTGCGATGTTACTGTGTACAGTCTAACACCGATGCATTTGTTAACATTCGTTAAAAATAAGAAATATTTTAAAAATATGTCTCACATATATGCCTGTTTCGGCCATGAATATACATTAAATAATTTGGCTCCTACAGAATGATAATAAATGTAGAGAAGTTCTTATTACGTGATTTTGAGGAATTACCTCTCTTTATTAAAAAAATAAATACTGATTTTCTTTATATTAGTTATTATAGATCATGCGATGCAAAATAACCACACCAATACAATGATGTAAATAATCTATAAACATGCAATGCAAAGATCAGCTCAATGCCGTACTTTAATTTTCATTTTAAACATGTTTTAAGTTTTTTAAAGATTCTTTATAAAACAAGGAAAAATTCGATAATGACAGACCGTCAAGAATGTATGTGTGTTAAAAAATAAATTAATGCAGTCTTTTTCGGCGACATTGATCAATTTTCTCTTGTACTTTTATTTATAGAGATTTACCATATTATTGCCAAGAAATTGTCTTGTCTGTTGCAGATTTGTTGTACTTGGGAACGGTGGTTATAAAGATGAAGAAGAAGCTTTTTTTTCTTTCCAATTTATAACTTTATTGGTATAGGTAGGTCGTGGCCATCCTCCCCCATACCGTACAATGAATATGTTAATAGTAGTATATAGAAATTTGTAAGTAAATGTGATTTGTTTAATGCGTATTGATGTAATAGACATACAATTTCTAAGCTTTCCATATGACATTGTATTAAAAGCTGATTTCAACATAAGTATCAACTATATTAGTTATTTATGAACCCTGGGTAAAAACACCAGTACTTGCTTAGAAACGTGTTTTGACAAAGGGCACTCCACCATGACCACTTCGACAGTGGATCGAACCGGTGTCTTCTGGTTTAAAGTATCCGATAATAAAGATGTGTGTAGTGTTATAGAGGCTGTCTATTTCCACAGGTGTTAATAAAGTTATACAATAAATACAAGGGGAAAAGGAGGTCCAAAAAGCGACAAACAAACAATAGCTGTTGGAGGACAGCGCGCTCGACTATTCGATCGCTTATTTAAGATACTGAGATATGGTCTTTAATGTAGTTGCATGGAAAACTTTAACCAGGATGTTTTAAAGAGTGATAATTTGCATATTATGCATGAATTAGAAGCTTGATAAATGTTGTGAAAAGACGAGAGTTTTATGAAAGCTTTTCTAAAACTTTTGCTTTTTAATTTTGTGTCTCTCAAAACAGTATGACACATAAACAACAACAACAAAAAGGTATTGAATATAAACACAACTTTTATTACAATTATGTATTGTTTAACAATGGAAAACAACAACAATCCAGTAAAAGATAAAAATGCTGTCAATGCTAAATTCCTTTCCCACATACAGACGCTTTAATTGAGAAGATGCTCAAAATGAGGGATATCTCCATTTGCCACACAGTTTTAAACCGTTTTTTAACTCACCTAAGCACGAAGTGCAAGGTGAGCTTTTGTGATCACTCACCGTCCGGCGCCCGCCGCCGTCATCGTCGTCGTCTGTCCGTCTGTTAACAATTTCCTACACATGACTTCTCCTACTAAACCAATGGACGGATTTCTAAATAACTTCACAGGAATGGTCCTTAGGTGGTTCTCTTTCAAAGTTGTTAAAATAATGTAATTCCAAGTAGAAGTTTGTTTGCTGCGGCATCAAAAATTGGGAAAATTACCAAATCTTAAAAAATCTTCTTGTCCAAAGGTACTGGCCCGATTTGAAAATTATTTTGCACAAAATTAATATATGTTCCTTTGGGTACACATATGTTTGATCCGTTGAAAAACATGGCCTCCAGGGGCCGAGCTTATTTTCCATATCTGTGCATTGTTAAAACTTTTAAAATCTTCTTGTCCAAAAGTATAAGCCCGATTTGAAAATTATTTTGCACAAATGTTCCTTGGGACACCCTTCACATTATTTGTTCAAATATTTCCGATCCGTTGAAAAACATAGCCGCCAGGGGCGGAGCTTGTTTTCCTTATATGTGCATTGTTAAAACATTAAACATATTCTTGTCCAAACGTACTGGCTCGATTTAACAAATTATTTTGCACAAACTGCAGAGTTTGTTTCCTTATAGGTACATTGTTAACACTTTAAACATCTTATTGTTCAAAAGTACTGGTCCGAGATTTAAAGATAATTTGGTACAAATATTGATTGGGTAACTGTAAGAACTAAGATTGTTCAAATAATTCCGATCTGTTGAACACATGGCTGCCAGAGGGGGCGGAGCTTACTTTCCTTATTATGCAAAGGGTAACATCGTTGAACTCTTTTAAGTTCTATTAAATCAGGTGAGCGATTTCTGGCCCTCTTGTATTAACAATTATATTTTTATTTAAAGTTTTCAAAGTGCTCTGCTGCATTTTGTTTATGTGGGAGCACATCTGCAGTTATTGCCCTTTATCAGTATTTACTTGTCCGGAGAATAGTTTAAAAACTAATGGATTGAATTTATTAAAACGTTGTACAATGGTAGAACAAAATGAGAGGACGTGCAGTGTAAAAGAGCAATAACTCTACTTAAGCTAATAACAAGAGTTATTGCACTTCCTTACCTTTTCTTGTCCGGAGAATAACCTACACACAAAGGGATATAATTTAATAAAACTTCATAAAATGGTAGAGTACTATAGTAAGAAGTGCAGTGTATAATAATCGAAACTCTATTTGAGCTAATAACAGAGTTATTACCCTTTTATTCCTTTTTCTTGTTCTGAGAATAACTTGAAAACTACTGGTTGGAATTTAATATTTAATATTTAATATTCATTCAACCGTAAAGCACAATGAGTGGACGTGCATTGTACAAGAACCGTAACTATATTTGAGCTAATTAATTGCCCTTTCTTACTTTTTTTTGTCCTGAGGAAATTTTTATTTTCCCCACAGGGTGGCGTTTAGGGGGGGGGGGGGGGGGGGGGAATTTAAATTTAAATATTAATTAAACCGAAAA
>JAUELF010118265.1:0-15440 GCA_031471495.1 Clinocardium nuttallii | reverse complement strand
ATTGCAATGTTTCCAACAGTAGTCTGATGCAAATGCGTCAAACTTTATCTGCATGTTGGAATATATCAACTGTTTTAGTATCTTACTTCAGATCGGATGACGAAGGTGATTTCGAAATTAATGGAGCCGTTTTAGACATGCAGCTTTTGAACACAACAGCGCCACCACCGAACTTTACAATTAATCTGGACTTTGATAACTTCCAAGTGAGTGGTGTTTATGAGTGGCATGCAGCTACTTGATATGATTCAGGGATTGTGTAATCCATACCAGTAACGATCTTTTTTACATACCTTTAAAGCATAGATAGGCTTTAGCAATCCCCAAATTGCTACATTGAGGATTTTACAATCTGATTATGAGGAGAGATGGCCATGGCCAAACTGTGCGACTATGAAGGCTTGTTTACATCTTCATTAGTTGCAAAGACACGCAAGTCGATGTTATTGTAATGGCGTTGTAATTGAGTACCCGAATTGGTAACAATAATGGAACTTCAAAATCAGCCTCCCTTAAAAAATGTGAAAGATAATGAAATATATAATGAACATTTATAGGCCTAAATATAATACATCCTATTGACCTATTGTTTAGCCTATGCATTATTGTAAACAACGTTCGCTGTTAACTTGAGAGTTATTCAACTGGTTGATGATTGATTGATTTATTGATTGTAATTTTAACGCCGTTTTTAACATTTTCTTAGTCATATCACGGCGGCTTGTTCACCTACTCATGTGTTTCCTGGTTTTCTCACTGGCTGCTTTTCCACATAGACTTAGGCAATTGGTGAAAGAGAAATGATGCATATCGCATTGGCCTTTGTCAAACGTCGGAAAGAAAGTTGGCCGAGCCGGGATTCGAACTCACAACCATTCAACTGGACGATTAAAATAGTATTTCGATATGGGCGTTACTTCTTAACGGTCGGTCCTTACATGTACTTGTTTAATATAATCATTTGACGTGCACATGTTCTGACATGATTAGTCAAGCTATAACACATGTGTTAATATATTTCAGAATGGAAAATTTGAATCAAAATGCTGCTTTTGGAACTACAATAGGTGGGTAAAACCTTGGCCTTAATAATTATAGTTAATGACAGTGTGGTAGACGCCTGTTGGACTTATCTTGAAAAGAACAAAACCTACTTTATAATGATTCCATTTTTTCATATGAAACGGGGTTTTTTCCAGAACAATTCACATAGCCATACATACATTAAATATTAAACAAATGACGTGATAAATATCTAAGACAATGTGCGCAATATATTTATAAAATAAAATAAAAGCAAAAATGAAAAGACTTGAAAACATAATGACAGAAGTAGAAATTGCCAATTATGGCATTTATGCCTTTCACCACACAGTTGTAAGGCGAAGTCTGCTGTAAATAAGTGAAATGATAATGCATGTGGGAAAGGGTTCATTGCTTAAGCATTTGATTCTGAAAACTTTGAATCGGTTTAACTACAAATTCACTCTTGTACACATGGGAACCAGTTAAGCACCATACAGTTTTATATTCACATAGTCAATATCTTTAACCGATCAACATATTGTGATAAATATTTTAAATCCTATTATCCGTTTTTAAAACCCAATCAAAAAAGAAATCAATTTAACGTTTCATCAGTTAACTTGTCTATGGATATGTTAACTTGATATCTAAGATTGTCAGTAATAATATCGGTCATCGTGAGTATCTTTATTCTTTCGCTCGCTTGGTCAATAATGACATTGTCCACTGCAGAAAGCTACTTCAGTTTCGCGAGAAAGGTTTGGTCAAAACCATGTACAGAAAAACAGGATGGTACAAATATTGAATCCTGTTGCATCAATGGTCATACAAGTGCTCTATTTATTTAGTAAATCTCAATTAACAGGGGATTAACGGTTGCCCAAGAGTATATAATAACAAGTATAAAAGTTTTAGTTTCAGACAAAGAAAATTAAATCATTGAAGTAAATAAGTGTATACAATTTTAATACACATTGTAAATAATGATGTGGAAGAGGAGATGTATTGAGACATTTCAAAATATGTTCCTTATATGTTTAAGAATGTTTTCTGTTGCAGATTCCATTACATGTATCTGAAGTAAGAAAGAACAGATAGTGATTTATGCCATGGCATATGTTTTCTGTGTGTACTTAATTACAAACATGTATATTTTAAACAGGAGTTCATGGGATACGTTCGGATGTACGTTAAACACAGTCAAGACAAATAGTTCTCTTACCGTTTGTATATGTAACCACACGACTAATTTTGCCATTCTGATGAATCCCTATAACACGGTATGTTGCATTGAAATGATTGAGTTATTCTCTGAACATTATACCTGCTCAAACATGGCCATTACGGTAAATTCCAATACGGGTAAGGAATCATGTTATGTTTGAATAGGTCCTTTTCTTATTTTAATATTTCAAAGGTTTTAAAATCGTATTCATTTGAACACAATGACAACCTTATAATGGTCAACTAAAACATCTTTGAAATCCATGTCAATTACATGCCCTTTTGTCTTTAATTGATTGCTTTATTTTCAAGTTTTCAAATAATTCGATTGAATAAAAAAAGGAGTACAAGTAACAGTACAAGTTATAGTCGTGATTATCCAAATAACCTTGCCTATATGCTTTCAGTTTAATATGAGTTCACTGATAATCAATCTCATTTTACTTTAGATAATTTAGATAAGTAGTTTCAGCTTTTGCCTATAATTCAAACCACATGTTTGGATATTTGTTTCATATGTCATGGAATCTTTATATTTATAGAAAATAATTACCTTTTAACCAACTACCCAAAACTACATTACCGTCTATGTAGCTAGATCGCAAAATGTACATATTCAATATTCACTTGCCTACTTTGTTTCAGAAAAATGTGGATTCAAAGGCTTTGGATTACATAACCCTAGTTGGCTGTAGTATATCCATGGTGTGTCTGATTGTAACTGTTGTGATGCATGCTGTACTTTGGAGGTACGAAGAACGTTGCTATATATTTTTTAAATATACTCGTTGCCGGTCAGAAAAAATAGTAAAACCGAATGTGATATTCGAATAAAGAAAATATATTTTACGGGTGAATGATGAACAATTTATAATTATTTGACCGTTCGATTCAATAGCATTTGTTGTGAATTCTACGAAGATAAGGTTTATATTTTAAGTCAATGTTTTCAAATTTATATATTCGAGTGTCCTTTTGCTTCATTAGCACGAGCAATGAAAGTAATTAGATCTAACTTTATCACTCCAAGTGACCTTTCGATTCATAAGCACTAATGTCGACGTTAACAATGTCAACGTTTATTTCTTCAAGTCTTTCGCTTGAATAGTTTTTGGGATGCAGTTCACGAGATCATACATATCTCTTCGAGTGATTGTTTGCTTCAATAGCACGAGTTCTTACAGTTTGATTATTCACCGAAATAAATAAACTTTTTCTTGATTCATTTTTTTTCTTTGGAATATATGTGTGTAAATTGTTATACTATGTGGAACATCCAATTATGTATAACATCAACTCGTGAAACTTATTACATTATATGGGGTGATTCCTAAAAAACGATAAAGTTTTAATCGCTAGACATTAAAATCATTACCATCATTATTTTTTATCTTACTATCGTTGCAGGTATTTAAAGTCAGACAGAGCAAAGATTTTGATAAACCTCTCCATAGCGTTGATACTGTCGTATGCCACATTCATATTCGGTGCAGATAAAACGGAAAATAAGGTATTTATTCTATACATTTTCGATAAAACATTATATAAAATATAAATGTTCCACCTTATATCTCTTTTTATCAGTATCTAGTGTAGACATAATGCAATATCAGGTTCATGTTTTGAGTGTGACACTTGCAATAACACGCATCCTGATTATTTAAAGGTTTATTTCTAGCGTACATGAGGTGTTACATTTTCAGTATGCATACACAGCTACATGTTTAGTGTATATCAATGATAACCGTTTCAGCGTACATGAATGGTTACAATTGCCAGTAATATCCCTGTGCGTTTCATCGCATTTTGTTTTTCTGGTACCGACAGGTATCGTCGTCCCGACCTTTTTCATCATAACCAATTTCCCTTTTGGCCACATATATTTTAAGTGTCGTCTGTTGCAGATATGTAAATAGCATATGCATGTTTGAAATGGTTAAACTATATATCCGGAGCATTTGCTGTCATCATCAGTTTGAATTTGCATTGGTAGCATAAACAATGGTGCCAGAAACGTAACATTATATTTTCTTCAACACTACTAAAATACGCATTGATCACCGTTAGTTTTATCTTCTTTATTTTCGTTCCAAAATTAGTTACGGTTGTGGCACTTGTGTTACACTACATATACCTCGTTCTGTTTTCTTTTATGCTGTTCGTAAGTACTGATAAACGCAAGACACCCTGTTTTAAATTTCCTTCTACAGGTAGTCTGAACAGTAGTGGCAGTAGCGTAACATGATATCTACCTCGTTGTGTTTTCTTTCCTCGTGCTGTTGGACAATGCTGAAATACATATTGATCAACGCTTGACATATATATAATTTGTTCTACAGGTAGCCTGTAAAACAGTGGCAGTAGCGTTACATTACATCTACCTCGTTGTGTTTTTCCTCATGCTGTCCGAGGGCATTGAGATATTCATCACCGTGGTATACGTATTCGTCATGAAATCAAGACTGCGGTGGCTTCTTCTTATGTCGTGGGGTAACTTCCAAAATGAGCTCTGTTCTATAAACAAATCAATTGTACATTCGCCATCAATTCAGAAACACATCTAACTAGATGTGTATGTGACTGCACTGGTCGCCCAATAATAACAGTTGGTGTAAGCAATGTCGAATAAGTTCAATATGGAACATATAGAACGAATGCGCATATAAATCTCTACCTACATTAAATCGCTTTGGTTTGGTTTTTCTGGAGCCTATTTGAGGGTTTTTGTTATGTTAAATAGTATCCAGGTATATTTAATGTATTGTGACTTTATTGAATATCTGGTTTTGACATCATATAAAAATAAATTTGCATTATATTCGTAAATGCTTCACTTCTATATCGTTTAGGTCAGAATATTTTTTCTTTATACCAAATAGGTGGACAATGACGCATCATGTGAAAATGTGCCTATACACATGCTCACCTGAGCCATTTCTGTACGCATCCTCTTCAAAGCCAGAATCGGCCCATATCTTCCTGTAGTATGCTAAAACTAACGCAATAGTATAATGAAAAAAATTAAGATATTGAAAAGTTCAATCAAATATATTTTTTCTATATATATAAAGCATATACGATTAAGATATTGTGTAAGCTCTGCGCATGTCTACATGCCCTACACTCAAATAAGTGTAAACAAAGGGAGTAGCATATAGCATTACGTCACCTTGTAATTTGCTACAAAATTAGTAGAATAATTATATCTCGCCAGACTGAAGGCTTTTTAAACCCTCCTACAAAATGGCCGCCAGATCTCAAATATATATATATCATTTCAAAACAGTATCTACTCCTTAAGGATGTACTGAACTGAGAAGTTGAATTTAAAAAAATATGTTACTTTCTTATTAAATCTTCTGATTTTGTTGTCAATTAAACCTTTTTAGTCATTATACCTTTTTATAATGCTTCAAAATTTAAAGAAAAGTGGATTAAATTTGTCTGAGATAAAGGGCTTAATTGTTTCATGAGCCTTCAACTTTTTCGTGAGGCGCTGTCCAGTCGCCATGTTTGATTAAGAATTATAACTGGGTTAAAAGAACATATTAAAGTCCATGTATATGAATTTTAATCTATAACTTAAATCATATTGTTTTGAAAAAAGTAGAAAATATTGGAAAACCTTTATGACATTTGAAGATATGTTTGAAAAATAAATAAATACATATTCATACTTTAACATTTTTTAGCCATTCAAACAAGAAAAACTGAAAAATATTGCCGTATGACATATCCTTATCTTTATAAATGTTGATAAATGATAGTAATTGAAATAACCTAAAGAAGTTTCAGAACAAATTAAATATTATGAATATGTTTTTTCCTTATTTCAAAGTTTTGAAATAGTCTATTCTTACACCTGCCAAATATGGGTTCTCATAAGGGTAACATAGTGTCTATATTTTAGGTTTAACTACAACGTATCACATGAACTTCCAAAGATACGGATAAAATAACTTTAGAATGAGATTTAAACCACAAGAAGACCAACAATAAGCATATCATCTTTCAAATATCGGCAATTTGCGTTAAAACTTGTTTCTTTTCATGTGCTGAAATAGCAAACAAATGCATATCATGAGGCTTTCATAAATGTATCTAGTAAAAAATAAAGCCCACCTACATACCTTTTTTTATATTTTATTTTATTAAACATACATCCAACTTTTAGAAAAACAATGTTACAACAAAAGTTAAATATTATTAAAAAAAATCCACTTTTCTGTTCAGTACATCCTTAACCACTGGTTTAAATTCAAAATAAATTGATATAATCAGATTCACATTAAATGTAAAGTAATTTGCGTTTAGTTGAACTCTACTAAATTGTTCAAACCGTTCCGATCCGCTTAACAATATGGCCGACTGATGTACCTGTATATTGGCCATATATTAAAATGTGTTCAAAAATTGTTGCTCCGTTGCATGAAATCATCACAAGAGCTAACATAGAAAACGCTTCAAATGGCATTTCCTTATCCAATGACTCTTTGCAATAATTAAGTTGTTCATATCAATGTGGGAAAGTGAAATATGTGTTCCCCTGGAAACGTACTCGAATACCCTTTCCCGGATTGACACACAGTGTCTGTGGGGTACCAAAAAATTATTTATTCGCGAAATTTCAGGTTTACCAGTGATTATAGTTGGAATTTCTGTGGCGGTGACTCAATCAGACGGTTATGGATCAGAAGATTAGTAAGTAGCGTGTCGTTTTGATCAATTATCATATATATATATATATTGTTAGAAGAAATACGGACAGTGTCATGTTGTTTATCATTTGAAGATATTTGTCATTGTTTTAAAAGTGCACACGCGTCACTTAAATGTTCCAACATAATGAGAAAAGGGTATCAAAAAGCGGGATATGCATTATTTGCACTTACCAATATATGGTATGTTAAAGGACCTGTGATCGGAACCTAAAATGGACATGGATGAAGAAAAACAACAGATCTAAACCTGAGTGTATATAATTATATCTGTAAACGTTTATACATATAGTATGAACAGTCCCGCGAGAAAACCAACATTATGTCCTCTGTGTAAAGTATCGACACAGATCAGACTACTGAGTTCGCGCAGACTGATCCGGGCCGGCACAATTTGTCTCAGGGGGATATAGGTATAGAGTCATAATTCCTGAAACAGAAAATCCGCAGGAGGCGAAAATTGTCTGCCCGGGTTAGCCTGTGCGGCATGCTTAGGTTGATCCGGTCAAAGTCAACAATGTTGGTTTTCTCGCGGGACCGCACATATATAGTCCCACATGTTATCTTTCGTTAAACAGTTTACTGTTTGATTTGAAAATTATTAATTATTATTATTCTTATATAGTGAATATGAATGTGTTCTTACTACTTTTTCTAGTATACTTATTTCTAGTACGAATAATAATGTTGATAATGTTAAAAATAGTGAAATAATTATTACAATGTTAATACTAATGATGTTAGTAAAACGATGATGATGGTGATGGTGGTTATAATGATGATGATAATGACAGTGATGATGATGGTGATGATGGTGGTGTCGATAAATATGATGATGAGGAGGAGGACAATGTGGAATAATCTCTTTATTTTACAGTTGCTGGTTGTCAGTTAATAGTGGATTAATCTGGGCTTTTGTAGGACCAGCCTTAGCCATAATAATTGTAGGTTGCATGATTTTTATCAAATAAATCAATATATTTCATGTGTAGTTACACTTTAATTTTGTAGTCCATTGTCATATCCATGACTGGGCTAAGCAGTCTGTATGGGGAGAAGGGAGTATGAGTAGAGGTGCGAGAAAGCCAGGAAGCATACAGTGAACTTGCTTGTGTGATATAACTGAAATACAGTTCATCGCGTTAAAGTAAAAGCAATTAATCGAACAAGTGTCGTGGTAAAAGCTCTGCATGATTTATGCTGTCATGTGTGTATGTGCTCGACATTAAATAATGAATTGCAGCTGTATCTTTGATAAATGTGCGGGTTGTCATCTAGTTGATTAAAGGTATTAATACACACAGGGAAGTTTTCTGCTGCCGCGACGATTAGTATATCATTTTCCCATAATACCAATTCTGGATTCATAATAAAGGCGGGGAGTCAGAAGTTTAAAAAAGTGACTAGAAGTTTCCATTACCATTCATAAACATTATACATAAACCATTTTTCCAAAGGGCCAAAGTAGAATATTCCGATCCACCTGTTGTGTTCCAACATAGGACAGCTATCTATCATAAATAAACAATGTGTTGGGAGTAGTGATCGCCCGAAATGTTACCAGCAATAATACTGCAATTTACCGAAAATATTCTAAAACGTCTGAAAAGTTGCAATTAGACATATGCTATGTAAAAACTGCTTATTAAAGCCTCGTCACACTTCATTTTTGTTATAAATAACAATAACTAGATTATTCAACGCTGTCTATCAGATAAACACACAAACGAGTACTTGCATCACAAGTACAAAGCTTGTTAGACAAATATGAAAATAAAACATTGTATGGGTCTCCAATAGCATAATAACATCAACATGATGAAATACCTTCTGAACCAAACCAAAAAGGAAATGATATAAATCCCCAGTAAAAATAGTGTTTGCTTTATTAATATTTTACTAAATCTTCTCCAAGACAACTTTTCAAATTTCAAAAGTATGTCTTTTGTAGCACCATTGTCTAAGCCGTCATCTCCGATGCTAGCAATAGATCATTGTCCCATTTTCCATAAAAATCCACGGAAGAAAAATGCTACATAAAAAACCTACTTCCAGAATTGTTCAAACAGTTTAAGCTTGCTGCTTATTTTGTCCCGATTTCAAAATAAATGTTCACAAAAGAATTATGTTCCTTTTTTGTCCGGCTACTAGAATTTTTCAAAAATGTCCTCATTGCTGCTGAAAATGACTACAGGAGCTACGCATGAAAACTATATATATTTAAAGGAAATATTTCCCTTAACAATTGGCCATCTGGAGGAGGGGAGTTGATAGTGCGTGGCTACTTAATAAGTGATTACCACTGTGCCTTCAGCTAAAGATAATTCGTTGGTTATTTGATTGGAATTACATAGTTTGTGCCAAACCATGTGGTTGTGTGCTCCGGTGTACAAGTACTCATAACAACATTTGTCTAGGCAACTACTACTATAAACTAGTCATTGTGTCCTTTGTCAAATATCTCAAGGACGATTGTTCGAATGTGGTATATATGGCTTCAGCTGTATTAATTCGAAGTTGTTTAAACTTGCACTATTTTCATTTGATTTACAAACAATCAACATATTGTTTAAATTTTAATATGATCATACATGGTTAACACAGTTAATGAGATACAATTTTAAATTTGCATCACGCTTTGTATCCATCATTTATTGTTTGAGAATATAAGATATATGTTATTTTATTTTAATTCAGAAAACACATGATTTCAAGAAATGCTAAATGCCCTTTTTTTGTTTTAGGCAAATTTTGTACAGTTATGTATTGTCATAAAGGCGATGTTCCAAGTCAAAACACTGAAGGAAAGGTCGAGGATTGAGAAAGTAAAGTAAGTTGTTGATTCTTCTCTTTACGTTTTCTAAAATAGAACTTCATACATACACGGGGTGAGATCTCGAAGAAATGAAAAGGATCTTGTTCACAAAATACAGCGTTGTTTGTTTCTCTGATATGGTTAGAACTGAGTTTTTACCTTCAGACTATTAATATGATGGGGTATTTCAGTAAATATGTTTTATCATTACGGCGGACATGTATTTTTCGTTTAATTCAAAGACTATGACATGAATCAGCAAGTGCATTTTCATTAAACAGATGAGCAGTGTGGCGTCAATATCATTCTTTTAGACGACCATAACGTAACCATTTCGACACAGGATCACAATATGAAAACGGAAACGAATTCGTTAGGGGAATGTCTTACTTGAAATTATTAAATGTTGAAACTGCTGCAAATAGTGTTAATAGTGACAACAAAGTACGTATCAAGTAGTTCAAAATTCTATTGACAGTAAATGTTGAAACACTGTCAATTGAAAGTCATAAAAATGTACAAAAGTTGGCTGAATTTGTATGTGTACCCAGTAAAAGTGAAGCAGAAAGATCAATAGTTCGATGTTTATGGAACAAGAAAGTGTAATTAATACTCTTATTTACTCCCAGAATTATGATTCTAATATTTCACTTTGACTATAATATTTATTTTCTGGAGGATTGATGTATGCTGCCTGTTTTTTTTTTGTTACATCTTACGAAGTAGGTTTATTATATTGTATTATTAAGGACTGGTGTACGTTACCTGTTTGTCTTGCTACCTCTTACAAAATGTGTTTATTATATTTTATTATTTAAGATTGGTGTACGTTGCCTGTGTGTTTTGTTACCTCTTACAAAATGAGTTTATTGAATTTAATTATTTAGGATTGGTGTACGTTGCATTTGTATTTTGTTCCCTCTTACGAAATGGGTTCATTATATTTTATTTTTAAGGATTGGATGTGTGTTGCCTGTATGTTGTATTACCTCTTAATAATTGGCTTCATTATATAGTGCATAACTAAGTTCCGTTGTACGTTGCCTGCGTGTTTTGTTACCGTTTACGAAACGGGTTTATATATTTAATAATTAAGGACCGATGTACGTTGCTTGTGTGTGTTGTTACCTTTTACGAAACGGGTTTATATATTTTATAATCAAGGTCCAGTGTACGTTGCCTGTGTGTTTTGTTACCTTTTACGAAACGGGTTTATAAATATTTCATAATTAAGGACCGGTGTACGTTGCCTGTGCGTTCTGTTACCACTGACAGGAGGTGCTTGGGTGATTGGCGTTTTTTATGTCGACGAAAGTTTGGCGTGGATACAATATACGTTTGCCATACTGAATGGACTTCAGGTATGATGTAACCCTTTCTTTGTTTACATAATGTTTCATTGTTGATGTAATTGATGATAAAGTCGGGAATCTAAGTCGTTTAGGTTTATCTGCTACAACCATAGGAACAGACGAGATAAAGATCGGAATTAGTTTTATGGACACATAGAGTGTGTTGTATTACAGTGTGAGACAACCGAATGTTTTTCATCGTAACTGTAATCTATACTAGATGCGAAATGGATTTAATTACTAAAGGTAGACGCTTTGTTATCATGTGAAATATACGATTTGATTTAATTTGTTTTTGTACGACGCTGTGGAATAAACTATGAGTTTTTGAAGGATGCTTCTCCCTAGTGTATGGCATAATGCTCACAAGATATTACGTCAGAACAAAGAACTACATGTATTGCTGATATATGTATTTCTCATTGTGAGGCTACGTAGCATTTAATATAAACTATAAGTGTACATCATCCTGAAAGAACATTGCATTCTCGATCGAAATGGGATCTTAAAATACTTCAAAGCTTACAACATCAATGTTTTGAATATGATATTTTGCATATTTTTTGTAACTGGTTCCTATTCTCTTGAAGCGTGACTTTACTATATTAATATCTGTATTGAAGTAGTAGTTTGGTATCACACTCACATCAATGTAAATAGTATTTTCTACGAACGACATTTATAACTTTTATTAACGGACTATATTTCATGTCGTTTCAGGGTGTGTTCATAATGCTGTTTCATTGTATAACCAATTCACAGGTGATTGTAAAATTACTTTATGAGTGTGACAATTACCATTACAATCAAACCGAAATGCTTGGCTGTGCGTATATTGGATCTGACACTACATGGTGTAATGTTCTGTCTCAAATTGACCTCTTATATTTAAATATTCAAGAACAGATTATCATAAGTCTGTCCAATGAAATCGCACGATACATCTAACGATCGGACAACACTGCTTTTCTATCGTGTTTATGTATATGGCTTATCTCACTGTTGACACCTAGCGTGGGTGTAGGTGACAATTTGATTGGTTGACGCAAAAAGGCACAATATTATTGGCTAAAATCAATCTGAGACGAATTGTGAAAGTCAATCATCAGATCTATACGAGCTTTTGCTTTTGATTTGTTTCAATGAAATTGGATCCAGGCGAGTTGGATATTTTCTTACAATATGACACAAACTTTGGAAATGAGAGTCAAATCACACAACAGTATTCAGTGTTCTCGTTAAAAACCCAGTTGAACTTTGAATACGTTCCCTTTCAGCAAATCCTTGTTTACTATGTCCCCTTAAACATTATATAACACACATGTGGTTTCTGACAATACACTAGGATTGAAATCTCACAATTCTTTTGTCAACTATATTGATATATTGAAGAAATGGAGACAATATGTGCACCTATTCCGCCAGGTTCGCCTCATTCACTTTTAAATAAACACTCAAATATCAGAACAGTTCAACTTAACTCGTTAAATTAATTCACAAATGGAATTATTAAATACATTCATTCGTTCATTATCGTGTGGTTATGACTTAAATTAATTCCCACAGTTTGATTTAGATGAGATCTGAAACTATCATGTGGTTAAGTTAGAAATTGAATCCCCTGTTGACGTTACAAAACGTCTAAAAGTGTCGTGTTGCAAAGTTATAAATTACCTCCCAATTTCTCATTAGATAATATCTAAATAGCATGTGGTGAAGTTATAAATTGTCTCCCCGATCAGATTATTAAAACGATTTCAAAACCAACATTCTAATTATATTCTCTCGTTTATTTCTATCATTATTTACGATTCATGAAAATAAAACTTATATATTATTTATACGTTTTCAGATAAAGATTGCCGTTTCAAGACGGATGAAATTATATAGGGCCTCAACATCGTATTCAAGATCGTCTACCAAGACGATGTCCATTGTAAGTTACCATGAATGAAATACCGTTACAGTTTGTTTGTTTTTGTCTACAAAAGCAGGCATCTCTGTCACTATCGCTGTCTGTCTCTGTCTGTCTCTGTCTGTCTCTGCCTGTCTCTGCCTGTCTCTGTCTCTGTCTGTCTGTCTCTCTCTCTCTATATATATATATATATATATGTGTCTCTCTGTTTACTTGTCTCTATATATCTCTATATTTGTCTGTTTCTTATTATTCTTTTTGTAATCTCTCTCTCTCTCTCTCTCTCTTTTTCTCTCTATCTCTGTCTCTGGTTGTCTATGTCACTGTATATGTCTCTCTCTCTCTCGTTCTTTCTTTCTCTCTCTCTTTCTCTTTCTCTCTCTCTCTCTCTCTCGCTCTCTCTCTCTCTCTCTCTCTCACGTTGCATGTATGTATGTTTGTTCGTCTGTCTGTTTATCTGTCTGACAGTCACACACTCTCACACACTCTGTATCGGTCTCTTTATCTGTGTCCCTGTATATATTCATGTCTCTATGTCCGTATTCATCTGTCTGTATGTATCTATATGTGTGTCTGTCTTTCTCTATCACACTGCCAGTGTGACCGACTTCTGTCTCTCTATGTCTCTTCACCCCATCTGTCACTCGGTTTCAATTTTTCTCTTTCTCTCTCTCTCTTTCTGCATCGCTTTATATCTCTCAATTTCTCTGTCTGTCTGTGCATATACCTGCCTGTGGTATTATGTCTATGTGTATGCATGTATTTATCTCTCTCCCACTCTCCAGCTCTATATATGTATGTATGTCTATGTTTCGGTCTTACTGTCTGTTTGTGTGCATTTATCCTTCTATATCTGTCTCGCTCTTTGTCTCCCCGTCTGTCTCACTGTCTGCTTTTCCCTGTGTATGTATGTCGGTATATATGTCTTTTTATCTGTCGCCTGCGTGTCTCTCTGTCAGTTTGACTTATTGCATGTCTCTGGGATCATTCTATATCTGTCTGTCTGGGGGAGTACTTGTGGGGTGCGTGTTTCTATTGACCCCCCATCACCCTATACAGACACTTAGATAAGTATATTTTGTGTTTCTTTTATAACGAGTATCTTATTTACATCTCTCTCTCTCTCTCTCTCTCTCTCTCGATGTCTCTCTCTTCCTATCTCTCTCCCTCTCTGTCTGTTTCGCTCTCTGTATCTGTCTCTCTGTCTCTCTGTCTCTCTCTGTATGTCTCCGTCTCTCTCTCTGTCTCTGTCTCTCTTTGTTTTCTCTCTCTCTATCTCTCTCTCTTTCTCTCTCTCTCTCTCTCTCTCTCTCTCTCTTTCTCTCTCTCCCACGCTCCCCTCCGATATGTATCAGTGTCTATTGACCCACTTGATAACTATAGATATGCTGAATCACGTTTAGATATCTTAGGACTGTGTTTGTATTCACATGCATACGTGTATACATCGTCTACATGTATATTCAAAAAAACATTCTCAAAGAATTCCCCGGATTATCACATTAAATAATGATGTGCGGCCCGCGTTCCAACCCGGTCATGCTGGCGTACCTGTAATAGCCTTTTACCAGTTGAAATGAAAGTATTTGTTGAAAATGGCACAACACCTTAATAAATTACAATAAAAAGTCAGGTTTTACAAACCGTATAGAGAGTATCAACTATCCTTGAAGAGGCGTCATACACTGTTTCATTTTATGGAAATTACAAGGGAAATATTATACATGTGAGCCATTCCACGAGAAAATCAACATCACGGACTCTGCGCAAAGTATCTACCCGGATCAGCCTAAGCATGCCACGCAGGCTAACCCGAACAGACACTGTTCGCCTACTGTGGATTTTCTGTTTCAGGAGTCATTACTTTATCCCCCTGAGACGAAATGTGTCGGCCCGGATCAGTCTGCGCTTGCTGATCTGGGTCGATACATTACGCAGATGCCATCATGTTTGTTTTCTCGCGGGAGGGCTTATATTGAGGGTATTTGTCTCATCATATGATTTCTCTTATGAGAAATGAAGTGAGATTGGTTCAATGTTTTATGACAGACATTTTACTACATCATCAAGATAAATTATAGTGCAAATAACTTTTAACGACAATCTGCCGGATTATGATTCATGCACATTAAACAGGAATCGACACACAAATAATGCAATGATTTAATAGCAGTATTTTTATATTGTTCATGTTATTTTCAATTAGTTATATTTCCAACAAACACAAAACCAACCTGTATTGCCCACACACACTTAACCAGACTGTATTGCCCACACACACTAGACCAGACTGTATTGGCCCACACACACTAGACCAGACTGTATTGCCCACAAACACTTAACCAGACTGTATTGCCCACAAACACTTAACCAGACTGTGTTGCCCACAA
>JAUELF010117937.1:0-15445 GCA_031471495.1 Clinocardium nuttallii | reverse complement strand
GAATCTTACATTCGTGCTTATTTGTTATTGTTTATTTGAAACTCGTCGACTGAAACGAATATGACGCTCGGCAGAGCATCGCGTCATATTATTTCAGTCGACTCGTTTCATAAAAACAATAACAAATAAGCAGTCATGTAAGATCCTCTATATATGTATGAGCGTCCCTCAGGGAAACCCTATGTCAATGATTATGCACGTAGAATGTTTCAATACCTTTGGATGAGATCAATTGGATGCGCAGGCTGATTTCTATCTAAACTATCTACGGTTATCTTAGTGTTCTTGAGCCATCGTCCATTTTATTTTATTTTACACCGTCCATGAATTGTCATAACAATGTGATTTATTCTCTGACAATGAATATGGTAAGAAACGTGACGTACAGTGTTTCATTTTGCTGCACATCCCGAGTCCTAGACTCCTTAAATGTTTGCCAGAAATGTGAAAAAAACGTTATTGTTACACTGATAGAAATTGATAGAAATTTCAAAATGAAACACTGAACGTATATGTTCCAATTGGAATACTTGGACTTTATATTATCAGGGACGTAGTTAAGATCTTATCTACGTCCCTGATAATAGTATTTGTCTATGTACAGAGATCTGGATCGACTCGTCGATAGTGTCATGTGACAATTCATTGTTCACAGAAGTACAATATTTACCTCCCCTGTCGGCTATTTTGATTGACATGATTGACATGGTGAAAGTATAAATATATCTGTTAACCCATCACTAAATATGTACCTGTATAAATTAATTAAATCATACAACTGATACATATACTCAAATAAAAAAAACTTCAACAAAATAGGGTTGTCAAACTTAAATTATTTAATGTTTTCTAATTGTTAAATATTTTAGCACGACTGACCTGTACGTCGTCATTTCTTTAAATGAAATCCCTTCCTAACCGCTGTTTGTACTTTAACTACATTTAGTTGGAATGCGTGTTGATCTCTTTCAAAGTAGTTAAAAGAAATTAATTGTATTCATCTGGTGGTCATGTCGACCGAAAAGACAAATCTTAAAAAACGTTGGATATCTTCTTGTCTGAAACGGAAAAGCCTACAGCTTTGGTATTTGGTGTGTACCATTGTCTATTGGTCCTCTACAAAGATAGTTTAATGTATGCTTATGTGGTCAAAATTGGCCCTATCCCGGCGTTACCTGCTTTACATAGAGATATATAGGTTAAATCTTTGAAACTGTTCTTGTCTGACACCAAGGGGCCTAGCGTTTGGATATATGGTAGGTATCCTTTACACAGGTTTTCAAATAAAGCCTCTGGGTTCAAACAGGCCCCCACTCCTGGTGTAACCTGTTTTAAATAGATATATATCGAGGAAATTGTTCAAGCTATGTCAAATACAACACATTACCCTTAAGTACAGGCTTATAGTTTCCATTTTAATATCGTAGAGAACATTTTTAAAATACATTGGAACATTAGTGTCGCTCTTGGCGGAGCTCCACATGGCCATCTGTACACCACCAGCAGGAAGTCGGAGTCCCGAAATGAAAGCTTAAAACTCGCTCTTTGTGTTGCAGAGGCTTTTAACCCAACTCATTCCTTCTCAAACAAAATGGTATAACTATTTATGGTGAGCGATCCAGGGCCATGATGGTCCTTTTGATTTGATATTATGCTCTATTTATGCTTATCATATTTTCAAAATGTTCAAACTGGTCGACAAGGGAGCCATTTATTGTAATTCAGTCAACTATGCATTGCTTAAATGCGTTATAGCCGTCTTACATAGACAAATTGTGTTTCCATTTCAGCTGTTCAGAACCAATACAATTACCTTCGCATGGGTCTGTTGCTTCAGAACAAGCAGTTGAACGATCTCATCAAAACCTCCATGCGTCTCACAACGTCCATTATAAAAACAGCCCGAGGATCACGTGGTGTTGGAGAAGTCCTTGACCTTCGCACTGAATTACTGAATGAGACGGTTTACAACATCACTAAACTTATGCCTGGTGGATGGGAATGCGGGACGTTCTTTGGAACTGACACAGGTAATAAAGTGTGTATGGTGTGTGTATTGGGTATCTGTATCTGTTTCTGTTTATTTGGGAGGAATGCCGTTTTCAACATTATTTCAGTTATATCCCGACCACAAAGCACGTATTCATGATCATTGGTGGTGTATCATGTACATATTGATATGGGTTTAAAGTAGTTTTCAACAATTGTTCAATCATATCACGGCAACCATTTCACATTCCAATGTGTTTAAAATCCTTTGTACACCAGTTCTCTACACAACAGCTGCTTTTCCCCATTAACTCTTAGCCCATTGGTGGGAGACGATTGGCGCTTGTCGCATTGGCTTTTGTCAAACGTCGGAAAGAATGTTGACCAAGCTGGGTTCGAACTCATAATCCCTAGATTGACAGTCAGCATTACTACCGAATGAGATACCAAGTTCGGAACTAGACAAGGCCAGACTCTTCACCATGATCCTTGCGATATATAAATTGTGTTTGGTGCGCGATTTTTTACGCAATGCTCAACAAAAACCAACATAAGCATTTTACAACCAATGTAGATCTAAAACAACCTGCAAACCTTTCAGGCGCGACTCGTAGCATGGGAAAATGCATATCTTACTCGACCTTCGGTCCCTTAAGATATCGATTTTTCCACGCTACTTGTAGTGCAATATGAACCCTTTTATCGCTCCCAAAACGTAATATTCCGTATATATATTTATTGCATACTTTGATATTGTCCAGTTCAGTTTGCATTGAAGAAAATGGTCATGATTTTTCGATCATGACCGCTGTCAAGGATTGATCATGACCGTAGATAAGGACGTGCGATAATTCTGCATAATTAACATGCTAGGGACTACTTTTTTATGTAAACAAATATCATTGTTAAACCTCACATTCTCATATACTGATCATTGACAATTTCTTACTGGCTCATGCTAACAGTACGTTTTTGACCGGAAAACAGTCTAAAACGCGCGTGGTTATGCACGTGCATAACGTCATTTACAAAAATTACGTCACCGTTATAATTTTGGATTTTCGAAGCAGATCTTTCAACTCTATATATAAAAAACAACAACATTGTAAACTAAATAGTTCGCAATAATAGAAAGTACGCAATAAAAAGGTTATTAGCCCTGTACTGTGAAATCATCGTTGGACCTCGTTCTTTGGCGAACGTAGCCTCGCAAGCTCGGCAACGTCAACCCCCAGAACTCGGTCCAACGATCATTTCACAGTACAGGGTCAACCTTTAATATATATAATGGGTGCAGTATAACATGACTGGGTACTAGGAAAATGACGTCATGTCAGTGATTTGATGTCATAACGTTAACCCTTTGGCGCCATATCACTCACAGTGTGGGTCATATGGATTATATCTCACTTTAATAGAACCACAGGTGTTTGTATCGATTGATAAGTTCACGCCCCTATAGTGTATCCTTAACACGTTAAGGATATAATAGTAATATAGTGAAATTATCAATGATTAATATCGGTACATACACCTGTGGATATAACTCAGTATCTCATCGTAAAGCATTCAATAAATCGTTTAACTCGAATATGGGAATATATCGTTTAACTCGCATATGGGAATATATCGTTTAACTCGAATATGGGAATACATCGTTTTACTCGAACATGGGAATGTATCGTTTTACTCGAACATGGGAATGTATCGTTTTACTCGAACATGGGAAGGTATCGTTCTACTCGAACATAGGATTGTATCGTTGTACTCGAACATGAGAGTGTATCGTTTTACTCGAACATAGGAATGTATCGTTTTACTTGAACATGGGAATGTATCGTTTTACTCGAACATGGGAATGTATCGTTTTACTTGAACATAGGAATGTATCGTTTTACTCGAACATAGGAATGTATCGTTTTACTCGAACATAGGAAAGTATCGTTAAACTTGAATATGGGAATGTATCGTTAAACTTGAATGTGGGAATAACTCGAACCATTTCGCATGAACGAACACGTATATTGCTGTTGTGCGGTTTTTCTTGAGACGATTTCATCACTTGCCTGTTTTAAATGGTAAACCCTTACCAATTACGAATGAGACAATATATAAATGAAGTTAGAATAGATGCAGCGATCACTCGAACACGTCGGTGACTCGAAGTCATATATGAATCCCTTTCGAATACGAATTATCGCGAATCAACTGTTTATTAATATAAACCAGAAAATTCAGGGTTGTGACTGACCTTTTAATTTTGTTCAAATAGTTAATTAATCTATAGCTGTACCACATAAATCAATATGGCTACATCTAAGGTATTGTTGTAACTGCACAAATTGGCGCAACACACTTATTGGCAACGACAAAATGCACGTAGTGGCTGACCTTCAATATGTGCTGAATAAGCATGGTATATTTCGGAAATATTCGGATGCCCGACAAGCTGACGTAAATACAATGATTGAATTTGTTCTCAAATTAAAGTCCCTATTCGTAATGTAATAGTTCATATTTCAGTGAAAATAAAAGAAAGTCAATAAAGCAAGCTAACTAAATTATTCTCTTCCTGTTGCGACCTTATATTTTTTTCTTGCTCGAATTGGGCGCAGTAATCTGATTTAAAGTTTAAAGGCATTGTTTTGCGGTCATAATTATTTCAATTTGTCAAATTGAATTGATATGTCATGGAATACGCGTAAATAATACACTATTTATTCTTGCTTTTAAATGATTCGGTTTATTTCGTGAATATGCGAGGGCAGAATAAATGTTAAATAGCATTTTCTCTTTCGCACATACAAAACATTTGCTGACCTTGCTGACCTTTAATTTAAGTAAAAAAGTTAAATTAAAAAATGAAAGTACAATTATTGATAGAGTTGAACACAATGTGACGGTAGGATGAATTGCACTATAGCTCCTATGCCAGGACGGTAGGATGAATTGCACTATGGCTCCTATGCCAGGAAGGTAGGATGAATTGCACTATAGCTCCTATGCCAGGACGGTAGGATGAATTACACTATAGCTCTTATGCCAGACTGTTTCCAAACGTCGTTTGTTGTAGGGGCGTCAGAAAGCGTAAGCCGGTGTGGAAGGGTTAATCTGGTCTTCAAAACGAACTACTGTATCAGAAGACGCAGCAGTATCTAGAGCGCCAGTGTTACCCGAAAAGAAGAATGCTGTGTGCAGTGCTGGTTCTTCAAAACCAGGAAGCACATCGAAATGTGCATTTGCCACCGTTATATTACCGCGTATAACAGTCTATAAGATTACTTCCGTCATTTTCTCTGAATGTATAACTTGCTTTTATGGTGTCAACGCCCATGAAACGTAATCATGTTCTCTAACAGGAGAAATATAATTTACATAGTTTCAATTATCACTTGACCAGACATAGTTCGATAAAATAACTTTACAGAACTTGAAATATACTAAACCATTTTTTATTTCCTCTTGTTCTACAAGTATACTTGTAGTTTTCTTAAAAGGATACGCAGATATCTGAATGAGGCCCCCAACATTCGGACAAACATAATGTAATAGTCGACAACAAAATCGGAAAGTGGAATTGGGATAGCTTTGATACCAAACGTGATGCAATAAAGTTTGAGGAACGGCTGCCGAAAGATATCCAATTAAGAATAGATTGAATTTACATCTGACCAGACAATATTCCGTGAACAGAATTCTAGTAGAACAATAATTGTCTTTCCCTTATTCTCTCCTCTAACCTTTACCCTGTGATTACTGCGTTTAAAGACAGATCTCCGTGACAAACACGTCTTATCAAAACTTAACAAACAAACACGTACGAGTGCTACAGTAAAGTAATTACTTGACCAAATATTACTAAGTAGGAAGTCTCTGTAAAAGGTACTGGCACTTTATTTGTGATTGTTCTACGATAAACTATATCAGTGTGCCAGAGAGTAGGGAGTCTTTGACAGAAGTAGCTGGCAATTCTTTTGACAATAAATCTCATCAGTTAACCTAAGATCAAGAATCCTTTTAATACTGTTGTGGTCTTCGATATTTTTTGTCGGTTAATCAAAGAGTCTTTGCAAAAAGTTCTGGCAAAGAGCGGGCATGCAGGCTATTCTGGAATGTCGCAGACATATCATAAGCATCAACAATATTTCATAATTGTCCCTCTTATAGTAATGTGTAACAAAGGAAAAGTAAAAAAGGTTTCAAGTAGAGTGTATATGTCTTTCTGTTTGTACGTGTGACCACCCCAGTGGTGTTGTGGTTGAGCGGACGTTGGAGTTCTCTTGTTCGATCCCCGGTTGGATCGTACTAAAATATTTAGAAATAGTTGTTATTTCCCTCCTTGGTGCCCAGTATTGTTACTTTAGCATTACGACTGACTCGCTGACTGGGGACAGTATAAATGGACCAGAAGTACGGGTTGTTAATCAATCAAGTAAACGTCGTGATTAAACTGAAACACTGTTGAAAGCGGATTCAATCACCATATAAGCTAATGGATTTATGAAATGGACAATTAGATACGATTGAGCCGGTAAACTTCAGTGTTAGCACTCCTTTGGACGGTCGCAATATATTCGATATATGAGAAGTTATCTCTCCCTAGTGCACTTCGTGTTCACCTCAGCATGAGATGTAACATCATCTTTCTCTCGGATAAATTTGATAACAGCATACTTAAATAAAGCATAAATACTGATTATATGAAAGGACATGATCTGTCCAGAGCTCGATGGGCACTGACACCGAAACAAGTATCGTATCGCGAAACCCAATTATGTTTTAGTAATTCTTAAACCGCCGCGGTGGTGTATTGGTTAAGCGTCCGTCTCGGGTGTGGAAAGTCACGGGTTCGGTCGCCGGTCGGGTCATACAAAAGACAAATAGAAGTAATGGATGCCATCCTAGGCGCCCAGGTTTGCGAGGTAAGCATTACGACAGACGGGCTGATGTCAGGATAACTGGACCGGAAGTACTCGTAACTTACCAAGGACACGCCGTGATATAACTGAAACATTATTTAAAACGGCGTAAAACGCCACAAAACAATTAATCAGTAATTCTCCTCCTATTAAACCGACTCCGTTATATCGAAGCACAATTGGTTTCACGTTTAACGAGAAAGTTAGATTATAGTTTATTGAACGAAGTTCTGCTTTACTGACGATCGTTGAATTTTCGATTGAAGTAAATGTGATTGTCATCTCGTTTTACCAGACAAAGACTCGACGCTTGTGCGGTTGAAATTACTGTCAGAGTATCTCTAAAGTATATACTGTGGAAATAAATCGAACGTGATGTCAAACCTCCTCTTCTTATATACAATCTGCAACAGACAAGTTTGAAAGAAATGGTAAACATATATCTGCGCATCAAAGGAGGTAGTAGAACCTATGTGCAAAGACCACCCATGGGAAGACAACAATCCGGTCTGTGTTCACAGGTGGTCTTTATGTGCAGGGTGAATTGTGCAGACAAATGAGTAACTGTGAAACTATATGCTCGGTCGCTCTTGACGGAGAATTGTTATTCCAAGACGGTCTTTATCACATGTTCCACTCTATAATAATTAAAAAGAGTTCAAAACGTTGTAGTGAAAGGTGAAAACGTTGTAGTGAAAGGTGAAAACGTTGTAGTGAAAGGTGAACACGTACGTTGTAGTGAAAGGTGAACACGTACGTTGTAGTGAAGGTGAAAACGTTGTAGTGAAAGGTGAAAACGTTGTAGTGAAAGGTGAAAACGTTGTAGTGAAAGGTGAAAACGTTGTAGTGAAAGGTGAAAATGTTGTAGTGAAAGGTGAAAACGTTGTAGTGAAAGGTGAAAACGTTGTAGTGAAAGGTGAACATGTTGTAGTGTAAGGTGAAAACGTTGTAGTGAAAGGTGAAAATGTTGTAGTGAAAGGTGAAAATGTTGTAGTGAAAGGTGAACACGTTGTAGTGAAAGGTGAAAACGTTGTAGTGAAAGGTGGAAACGTTGCAGTGAAATGTGAAAATGTTGTAGTTAAAGGTGAAAACGTTGTAGTGATAGGTGAAAACGTTGTAGTGAAAGGTGAAAATGTTGTAGTGAAAGGTGAAAACGTTGTAGTGAAAGGTGAACACGTACGTCGTAGTGAAAGGTGAAAATGTTGTAGTGAAAGGTGAAAACGTTGTAGTTAAAGGTGAAAACGTTGTAGTGAAAGTTGAAATTGTTCATTATGAGTACGTTTTCCTTTTTGCACATGTCGTCTGCTGCAGAGGCGTCACACTGCGTCTGTTTGGGGGAATACGTTCATATCTCTATCGCCTAGTAACTACCACTGTAATCAAAGTTTCGGTCAGCTGTTATCAACCCTAACCCTGGCGCAAACGTCTTAACCCTTTCCCCCATACGACAATTATGCAGAAGACGACTTTTAACGTATTTTGTCAAAACATGCCTACATTATGAAATCAACAGCTTTGATGTTGTGTTGCAATCTGATTAACCCTTTCCCTCATACGACAATTCTGCAGCAGACGACTTTGAACAAAGTTTGTCAAAAACTGGAAAATCCCTTTAATGGAATGGATAACCTATGACTAAAAGTGGAAAACATTGTGGCAAAATGAGAAATTGCACGTTCTGTGCAATTTCTTCTTTTGTTATTATGTTTTCAAAAAGCCGTCTGCTGCAGAGGCGTCAGAAAGCGTCTATATGAGGGGAAGGGTTAAGACATAATTGCAATAAGAATCGAATGTTGAAGAATGCAAACCATCCGTACGCGATTGCCGTGCGAGGTCGAATTTGTTATGATAGTACATAGTTTCAGCGAGTTTCGTCCGAAGTCATAAGCGATCAGTTTTGTTCCCAGACAGATTTGTTTGTCATTTCCGATGGATATAACCGACACTCATATGGAATGACGCTTGTCGCATTTACTTGTGTCAAACGTCAGAAAGAATGGACAATCTATATGGAAAAACATCAAGTTTGTTGGAAATAAAATATACATAGAGTGCAGGGGTGAGAAAGCCAGGAAACACATGAGTATTTGAACTGCCCACCGTGATACGACTGAAACATAGGTAAAAACAACAGTTAAACCACAACCAATCAATCATTTTGAAATATGAAAACCGACCTCTTTTAACCTGACGCGGCTCAAGTGCGTGGAAGCAATACAATAATTAAGTCAGAGAAGTCTATGTATCAATCCACACATCAACACCACTGCCGGGAAATGTCAAGTTTTGATTACAAAGAAAGTTGTTTTATGGATGTAAATTGTAATTGAAGATTATGGATATACGAATGAAGAATGTTTTGACTTTATGGTAGTTAAACACTTTGCCAATCCATGTTTTCCTATAACTGTTCATCATTGAGTAATATCAACAACATCAAATCACTATTTCACATAAGAACTTGAAAAAAGTACGAAAATACGGTAAACTCGTGAAAGCACGAACATGGGTAATACCCTAGTCACACTAGAGGCGGAATTAGCCGGAATGCCGTTGGAATGAAATTTGTTCGTACATTCCGGCCGATTCGAAGTAAAGTTTGTATCGCATTCTTAATACATTCCTAACCTTCGGGCACATTCTTGCACTTTCTTGTGGCCCGCTCGAAAGATTTGAACATGTTCAAAACGTTCGATGTGCGTTCGAAGTGGATTTATATCGAGCGGCATTCGGAGTGTATTCCAACAGCATTCTAGTTGAATGCTTAGTATTCTTAATGGCTTCCAACAACATTCGAAACATTCCTATACAGTTCGAGGGAAAATCGAAATCGCAAACCACTTCGAATCCACCCAGAATGGAAATATATCGAACCTTTTCGTGGAACGGGTAGATCTTTTAAAAACAGCGTAACACCATTTTCATCACGGCGTTTCCGCTATAAGTTACTTCTGGTCCATCTATGCTGACACTAGCAAGGTCAACGTGGTCCTAACCCAACAACATTGAGCGTCATGGAGGGAAAGCCATTTCTACTACTTTTAAACGTTTGGTGGAATCTATCGGGATAAGGTTTTGTGCATCGCAGCATCTAGATATAAATGTTCTCGATTGGATAACAGCACGCTGGCTAAATAAAAATCGAGAATTAATTTGTCATGTTTTGTGCACGACAATCATTAATTGTTGACTGGCTCCCGGGCATATTAATGGTGATGTGTTTGGTGTCCCATGAGACAATACGTTCATCAGACGGGAACCAGTTCATTCATATTTGATAATCTCGCACTTTATGCTTGATCATCGAATCGCGATTCCCTCTATTTAATTATTCCGAGTGAAAGCAGGAACACTTTACTCTTTACCGTATACTGTATTTCTCTTTTCGCTTTTGTCCGAGGGATTTGCTATAATGTTACTGGCACCTATTTGCTTCATCAGATTTAAGAGGCTCAACACGTTAACTCAATTGTGACGCTGCTACAGCAATTACAACACTAGCGTATTTAGGGATTGGGCTCGTCATATGATATGATATGATATGAGCGGTCTCGCAAGAAAACCAACACTATGGACTCTGCGTAAAGTGTCGACCCGGACCGGCCTTAGCATGCCGCGCAGGCTTGCCCGGATAGTCACTTTTTACCTCTCGTGGAATTTCTGTTTCAGGAATCATTAATTTATACATCTATCCCTCCTGATGCGGAACGTGTCGACCCGGATCAGTCTGTGCGGACAGCGCAGGCTGATCTGGTCGATACATTACGCAGATGCGATACTGTCGGTTTTCCCGCGGGACGGCACAATTATATTATAGTACTATTAATTAATCATATCTCACACAGAAGGCAAGTTGTGGGCTTTGTGAGGTTTCAGGCGCGTCAGGCAAACACGGTCGAGTTGTACCGGTAAACAGCGAGGGCCCGTTTGTTTTGTATGGTGCTTTTAACACTGTTTTCAACAGTTTTTCACTCATATTACGACGTTTTCTCAGTGCTGGTATACACATATAGCATGATATCACTAATCGTAATCACAGGCGTCTCAATTACATATAGCATGACATCAGTGCACTAATCGTAATCACAGGCGTCCCAATTACATATAGCATGACATCAGTGCACTAATCGTAATCACAGGCGTCCGAATTTCTATTACAGCAAAACAATGCGGAAAATACAAATTACCTCTTTAAATTTCTCACAAAGTCTCTCTATATTGTCTATACGTTATGATAAAATGATCGTAAGATAATTTGGGTTATTATTATTACACTGTACAGACGTATATTTGGGCTATTTATAGTAACGCATGTGGGATTCCCCAAATTATCTTACGATCATTTTATAATAGCGTATGGACGATAAAGAGATACTTTTTGAGAAATTTACCGAGGTAATGTGTATTTTTCCGCAATTTTTGCTGTAATAGAAATTCGGACGCCTGTGTCGTAATACATTCCCCGCAACACTGAGTGATAAAGAGGGAGGAAATACTACCATGTATATAGTCATTGGAAACTCATTTAGACTTAATACTACATCTACGAATATGCCAATTATAGGGTATCTTCCGCGGTGGTATGAGATTCGGTTTAAAAGCATAAACATATGGGGATTGAATGAATTATTCTAAAGTTATCCTTAGGCGAAAGATACAAGACAAACACGTTGATATGTTGGTGTCTGGAATGGTATGCATTACAAGTAGACAACATGCGCTCTATCGGCACTTACGAGGGCTGACCTAAATGCTTTGAGACAACATGTTTTACTCCATACGTGCCTTTGGAGGCATTTTTGCCAAGTACTTCATTCAATCCCCTTATATGTATTGCTGTTATTTATAAATCATTGACTCTATGAGTATAATGTAACGGTGAGAGAGGCTTAATTGGGTGATTCAATTAATTTCAAAGACTCTTGTATCGTAATGGAGAGGAAACATGTACACATTTATTTACACATGTCGTAATTTGTTGTGTGGCTGGCATTAAATCCTTCGAGTTTCATCCTCGTGTTGAGTGACTCATTTCGAAATATTACGTTACCACGTATATGGCTTAACTTAAATGCATTACAGCATCTTACAACTTTCGAGTTTGATACTTTGATATCGCCAATGAAGAGGTACGTGTTATTAATACGTAAGTGTACGCACCTTTCTTTCGATAATGCTGAGTTAATTCATGAATGAGCCGCCACGCGAGAAAACCAACATTAAGGCATCTGCGTCCCGACCAGATCTGGCTGTATGCGACGTTAAACCACAAATAAAAGTTTTTACTTTTGCCACAATGTTTGCAACCCTAATTATTAATTTATACTTTCAAATATATTGAGTTTGCATAGATGTGTTCAAAGTCGACTAATGAAGATTTGAGCCGCGAGAAAAACAACATTATGTCATCTACATAATGTATCGACCAGATCAGCCTGCGTTGTCCGCGCAGACTGATCCGGGCCGACACATTCCGTCTCGGGTGGATAGGGGTATAGATAAATGATTTCTGAAACAGATATTCCACCACAGAATAAGTATTGATTAGGGTTGCAAACATTATGGCAAAAGTAAAAACTACTTTTATTTGTGGTTATTTGTAGCTTAACGTCACATACAGCAAGATAAGGAATTAATAGGTGATTTAATTATGTTGGTGATTTGTTAATGAAGCCAACAACTGTTGAACTGACCTTGTAATGGTGTGGCTCAAGATCCTACAATGCCCGAATACATCTAACAGATGAGAAAACATTGGTGACAAGGAAATTGAGTCTTATCGACTTCCTCGCTGATCGTTTTGCTCTAGATGAGGGAGCTCTTTGGTGTTCAAATAGAATCGTCGCTGATCCCCATAAACATAGGGTTTAATCTTTAATTTCTTCTTTTGTCAAAAAGTGTTCAATATTCGACTTCTGCTGATATGCCAAACTGCATCTCACGTGCATGGGATAGGGCGGTTTTAAACAAAATTCCTTTCGTATATATTTAAAAACTATGTGACAAAAGGAGAAATTGCTCATAATTAGTGGATTTCTTTTTCTTTTGCCACAAAGTGTCAAATATCCATTCGCTGCACATTCGTCAAACTATGTCAAAGTGAGTGGGAACGATTTAAACAACATTCCCCGTGCATTAGCGTAGTCTGCAGAGCTGCCAAAACCGAATGTGGAAGTTGCAAAAAGTGATGCCAAATTCCGAAAAGCATTATGACTGATTTTTTGGTTGCTCTCTAGAGAACGGCAATAACCTGGAAAACACGGAAGCCCAACTAAATATTTGATAAGGTATGTCGTGCTTTTAACAATGAAAGGAGAAAAACACAATGCCTCGTTTGTTTTTGGACATTTTTTTTATCGGAGTTGTTACAGAAAAAGAAATAGTCGGACATTGAGTTAACGATTGTCACGATTTTTGCTTGTCAAATAAAACACAAACAGATTGCAGCAACGTTTCTTCTTTGATTTTAATTTACCCTCTGTCTGCATTTGATATGTTTTTTATCGAATTAGAAAACATAATGCATGTACTAATTTACTACCACGCAGCATATAACAACTTCGCAAGGCTGAACATCGTGGAAGATAGAGAATGTTCGCCTCTCGTACCAAAAGTCTTGGGTTCGAGTCCCGTGATGAGCGGATTCTGACTTTTTCCACACAAATTGCGCGAGAACTGGTGAATTCTCCAAGTAGCAGACATCAAGCATGGTTAATATAAGCCCAAAGCTTGTTTCGCAATCGATATAAAATAACTAAGTTTAAACTAATCGTATATCCGAGTAGGACAAGGCTCCAATGAGGGTAATAATTATCATGGTGTTATCATTTAGAATACGGTACATGTTCGAGCCCTGTAGGCTATATGTCGAAGACTGTCACATTAAACAAATAAATACGACGCCAGTTAAAGGAATGTAATTAAATTTAATCAAGGTTATGATTTATTGACCAATCGTTCAAACAGACGACATGAGGTTAAGCAAACGCGTGTTATGCGTGCGCAACAATCACAGGGGATGTAATTCATATGGCAAAGGTTTAATGGCAAAAAACACACATGATTATGTTTGAGTATTTTGTTTCACACTAGCCTGATCTCAATACATCTGTGTACAGCCCCCAGACGAGTGTGTGCATCCACACAGTCTTACCAGATCCTTTACTGACCGACAACGTGTAATTCAGTCCTAGATGCATCCACACAGTCTTACCAGATCCTTTACTGACCGGCAACGTGTAATTCAGTCCTAGATGCATCCACACAGTCTTACCAGATCATTTACTGACCGGCAACGTGTAATTCAGTCCTAGATGCATCCTTTCACAAAATATAACTAGAAAAATGACCCTCATAGATTTAGTCGATTCTACCTTTGTACAAAGAGTAAATGAGACCCTCTCCCCCTCCCTAAAAACCCCACTAGATGTGGTTGATATGGTTGCTGTACATCGGTATCGGCATTGTCATGGGGGGAAACACCTTGAGTCGACTTTATTTCATTATAATGTATAATTAACGCATTGATTCGACTTTATTAAATTATAATGTATAATTAACGCATTGATTCGACTTTATTTCATTATAATGTATAATTATCGCATTGATTCGACTTCATTCCATTATATAATTAACACATTGATTCGACTTTATTTCATTATAATGTATAATTAACGCATTGATTCGACGTCATTCCATTATATAATTAACACCTTGATTCGACTTTATTTCATTATAATGTATAATTAACGCATTGATTCGACTTTATTCCATTATATAATTAACGCATTGATTCGACTTCATTCCATTATATAATTAACGCCTATATTCGACTTCATTCCATTATATAATTAACGCATTGATTCGACTTCATTCCATTATATAATTAACACCTTGATTCGACTTTATTCCATTATATAATTAACGCATTGATTCGACTTTATTTCATTATATAATTAACGCATTGATTCGACTTCATTCCATTATATAATTAACGCATTGATTCGACTTCATTCCATTATATAATTAACACATTGATTCGACTTCATTCCATTATATAATTAACGCCTGTAATCGACTTCATTCCATTATATAATTAACGCATTGATTCGACTTCATTCAATTATATAATTAACGCCTGTATTCGACTTCATTTCATTATATAATTACGTCTGGATTCAACTTCATTTCATTAAATAAATTAACGCCTGTATTCGACTTCATTTCATTATATAATTTAAGCCTGGATTCAACTTCATTTCATTACATAAATTTACGCCTAGATTCGACTTCATTTCATTATATAATTAACGCCTGGATTCAACTTCATTTCATTAAATAAATTTACGCCTAGATTCGACTTCATTTCATTAAATAAATTAACGCCTGTATTCGACTTCATTTCATTATATAATTTACGCCTGGATTCAACTTCATTTCATTTAATAAATTTACGCCTAGATTCGACTTCATTTCATTATATAATTTAAGCCTGGATTCAACTTCATTTCATTACATAAATTTACGCCTAGATTCGA
>JAUELF010117826.1:3320-15446 GCA_031471495.1 Clinocardium nuttallii | reverse complement strand
TTGTCACTATGTTTTCAAAAAGCCGTCTGCTGCAGAGGCGTCAAAAAGCGTCTATATGAGGGAAAGGGTTAATTAAAGAGATATTGGTCTGGTTTAGGAAACCAGTTTCTTCGGAGGCTTGGGTATTTGTAACGTGAACCGGAGTTAAGCCATGGTGGGTCACCCATCCAGGCACTAACCGGGATGAACGTTGCATAACGTTAAGAAAAGGTCAACCACTCTACCAACGTCGCTATAAAAGCAGGCTTCCACAGCAAGCCTGTTAAAGTGATATGTATACCTATACCTCGTACCTGTTACAACAGCTTTTGCTCAGAATAATTCATAGAAGTCTGCTGCTGATTTGTTATACGTAGGAAAAAGTTGTGATTCAATTTAACGAAGTAAGCAAAACTGTTCAGCAGATTTAAAAATTACAAAAATAATGTTGATCAAATATAACAAGTAATACTTAACAAAAACAGGATTTCTTAAAACATTATATCTTCTCTTAAACTAATATACAATGATATCTGGTTCAAAATGGATGCTTTTGATATTTGTGCTGAAATTTAAAAAAAAAATAGCCTTTTTAACAGCTTTATAAAAGACAATTCAATTACATCGCTTCATATTACTTATGGAGACTACGTCATGATTATTTACTCTGACATTTTTTTTTAACTGTAGCAGAAGATTTCAACTACAGCCATAGGCATGTCTGCAGAATGCATTACAATAGTTTAAACCCTTCCCATATGCAGATGCAATTTCATGCACCTGAAACAGATGACCTTGAACACATTGTGGCATTGCGTTTTCATCTCAATTATAATTATACTTTTATTTCTGGAGGTTTTCCATATATTTGTCAAAATCTATTCAAAGTTGTCTGCTGCAGATTTGTTGTATGTGGGAAAGGATTATCACATTGGTAGCCTTGTCAATGTATCATCTTTGTGATATTGTTATACATCATTTTGGTTTTCAAAAGATAATTCCTTTCATTTTTGGTACTAGATGAAAAGATTAGGGTATTTTCAAAGGGAAGTAATATATCTGTGTAACAATCGAATCAGCCAGAGTAATCCCCCTTTTTATTCGACTTGTTCATATTTGGCCTTGTTGATATTCTTTGCCAGGCAACATGCCAGTAGAGCTCCAAGCAACTGAAAAGAGAAAAGAAATATACTTTCAACATATAATGTATAATAAGGCATCTGCAGAACACAATTGTTTTCAACTCTATTCGAAAATTATTCTTTTATATAAAGAGTTTTCATATTTTTGCCTGGATATTTTAAAAGTCGTCTGTTACAGATTCTTTACACAAGCTTCAATGTCTGTATGAAGATTTCTCATCTACATCCCTGATATGAGTAAACTGAAGAAATGGGAAATATAGATTAATTTTAACCCTTTCCCACAAATAGACGCTTTCTGGTGCCTTTGCAGCAGACTACTTTTGAAAACACTGTGACAAAAGAATTGCCACAGTGTTTTCAACTTTATTTAATTATTTTACTATTATTTATAGAGATTTTTCACAATTTTGCATATATGTTTGCGAAGTCGTCTGCTGTCCAGTTATTGTATGTGGGAAAGGTTTTAAATTAATAAATTAGAGTTGTCTCCTTTGAAACCCTTTTATGAACAATATGTAACCTTCGCCTCTTGTAGACATAATTTGATGAATAATTGTTCAGAATTAGATTTTTCTTTTATTCTCCCTATCCTTTCAAATTTCTATCCCAATGGCTTTTTTTGCCAAGATGCTTTCAAAGTCGTCTGCTGCAGATTTGTTGTATGTTGGAAAGGGTTAATAACTGTCTGCTGCATAATTATGCGTAAATATAAAGTTATATAAATTAACCCTTTACCTCATACAACTATTTTGCAGCAGACGACTTTGAACAAACTTTGTCAAAATATAGAAAATCTTTATAATTGAATGGATAACCTATGTCTAAAAGTGGAAAACATTGTGACAAAAGGAGAAATTGCACGTTTTGTGCAATTTCTTCTTTTGTCACTATGTTTTCAAAAAGCCGTCTGCTGCAGGGCGTCAGAAAGCGTCTATATGAGGGAAAGGGTTAATCGAGTTTCCGAGTTCATCCCTGGAATTGTGTATGTCTTTATGGGTTTTTATTACATACATGTTTGTCTGCCCGTCATTACTCGTTAGATACATATTTAACCATTTCCCTCATAGACGCTTTCTGACGCCACTGCAGCAGACGTCTTTTTGAAAACATAGTGACAAAACGTGCAATTTCTCCTTTTGTCACAGTTTTCCACCTTGTTCCAAAATCCCGACGCTAACCAGTCGGTCACCACGGGTTATTTTAAAAAAAGAACACGTCTCTAAGGGTTTCGAAATCCGTGCTCTTTGAAACGAAGTTTGACGCTCCACAACCACGTACTTATTTCCACCATCCGTTGGATTGAGAATGGCTAGCCTAAGTTGAAGGTATCATTGAATGTACACAACTTTATATTTATACTATTTGACGTCTATAGACATTTTACACTCGTGGCCTTCATCAACTCTTAGACACAATAATAAATATATAGTGTTTGTCATTTTGTGCTAGGCGACAACATCCCCGCCTTCCCGATGTGGACAGGTTGTTAATTTATGTATGTTTGTGTCCAAACTTCGAGGCAATTGACTTCATGTTGATATCTCTCATTAAATTCGGAAGTGCTAGCCACTGTCAAGTTATTTCTGGATCCGCCCATTATAAAAATAATCGCATGACAATAGGATGAAATGAGCCATCCCGCGAGAAAACCAACAGCATGGCTTCTGTGTGTTATGTATCAACCCAGATCAACCTGCGCATTCCGTGCAGACTGATCCATGTAGACACATTCCGTCTCAGGGGGAAAGAGGTATAGAGTAATGATTCCTGTAACAGAAAATCCAAAGGAGGCGAACAGTGTCTATCCGGCTAGCCTGTGTGGTATGATAAGGCTGATCAGGGTCGACACATTACGCAAAGTCGATAATGTTTGTCATCTCGCGGAACGGATGATACGGTATACAATGAACAGCGCCATGTTAATACCAAACCTTAGTGCAAGTACGACCAGCGTCGATAAAGATCAACCTGTGTACCTTTTCTCTGTGATCAGACACTTCACTGTTCGCTATTTAGTAATAGACAGGAACTTCTGAAATCATTATTCGTGTGGATCCTTTTAGTACGGAGCATGAAGCTCTTTCCACGCTAAGGCTGGCTTTCACGGAGCAACGCTCCTTATATCATATATTGTAGTTTATTGATTGATTGATCTGGGTTTAACGCCGTTTTCAACAATGATTTAGTCAAATCAAGGCGGCCAGTTCATCTACGCCTATGTTTTCTAGTTTCCTCACACCAGTTCTCCACACAACATACTTTCCAAGCAACTGTCTGCTTTTCCACATGTGAAAGACGAATGACGCTTGTCACAATGACTTTTGTCAAACGTCGGAAAGAATGTTGACCAATCTGGGGATATATTATAGGAGAAGAAGAAGTAGATGATGAATACTTTATTAGACTTTAACTTACAAAGTTTCTAGTAAATATAAACACATCCAGGTCAGTTAGAATGAATGGAAATATCTATTTGAACATTCGACCTATGTGTGCATGCTTATCCAACAAAGAGTTTATAAGTTCTTTGCTATTAAAAACCTTTCGTTTTAACTCGTAATGAAACTTATTTAAATTTAACAGTGTGCATTAAAAATCCAATTCTTTGTACCTTTCCGACTATCCTCCAGGAGTGTGTTGTACATGTATTGAATTAAGATATTATTTGAACTCATAATCTTACACCAATATTGGAGTATACGTACATAACGACTGACGCACCAACTCCCCATACTCACCGGCAATGGAGGTAGAAGGTGGTTTTTTTTTTATCTAGGATGAACAAAGGAACTTTCCTTTTACAACTTCTTTAAATCTGTCAGCACCGAATTGTTTTAAAGTAGACCCTTCCATGTTCAAAATCGGCCGTTTTCTCATGTAATAAAAGTTTTGACTATTTTGTAAATAAAAGGCAAACAATGCTGATTTCAGGCGAGACAGCTCGTTACGAGCTGACTCACCTGAATCTGTATTGTTTGCAAAAAAAAACAATATTGCCTTTGGCGCTGAAAGAGTTAATAATATACATGTAAACAGTTGTGTGTATAGAATCAAAGTAAATATGTCACGCAAAGCTACATTGTTTCCATAGAAACAAGGGATATTTCTGTCGTTTTAAAAGATTTAATTATATGGAATAGTCTATTACTTCATCCTAGTTTTTCATCTCATGTCAAGAAACAGTCAAGTCAGAATATGAGCCGTTCCACGAGAAAATCATTCTGCGTAATGTATCGATCCAGATCGGCCAGCACAGTTGTTGGCTAGTGTTGGCCGACACATTCCGTATCAGGGGATAGAGGTATAAACTAATGATTCATGAAACAGAAAATCCACAGGAGGCGAAAAGTGTCTGTCCGGGTTAGCCGAGTCTAGGCTGATCCGATTCGATACAATGTGACAGGCTAATATGGATCTCTTTGACCTAGATCTTTCTCGAACCCTGTTCGGAAATACATATATAGGGAGTTGAAAAAGTGGAAACTATTGTGGCCAAAGTAGAAAATGACATTTTAGCAATTTCTCCTTTTGTCACAATGTTTTTAAAAAAGTCGTCTGCTGCATAGGCGTCAAAAGTTGCATATCTCTATAATTGAATGGATAACTTATGACTAAAGGTGGAAAACATTGTGACAAAAGGAGAAATTGCACGTTTTGTGCAAATTCTTATATTGTCACTGCGTTTTTAAAAAGTTGTCTGCTGCAGAGGCGTCAGCAAGCGTCTACATGAGGGAGAGGGTTAATTATAATTCTTATTATCGGAGATAGTGACACATTGCTCAGTCGGTGCTTAGTTCGACGCTCAAGAGAGACGGTCAAATTCGTTAACCTCTACAGTTTCGGCGCGAGCACTGAATGATTAATCAGGAAGAAACACATTGAGGATTATTAATTCATTAATGTATATATTGTGAATGCTTCATATTAAATGTAAAATAAACCATTTCCCACAGAGGACGCAATTTGACGCATATGCAGCAGACGCCGTTAGAAAACATTCTGGATAAAGAAGAAATTGCTTATAATGAGCAATTTCTGCTTGGCCACATTTTTCAACTCTATTCGATAATCAAACCTACATTAACCCTTTCCCTCATACAACAATTCTACAGCAGACGACTTTGAACGTTTTTTGTCAAAACATAATAATAATCTCCATAATTGAATGGATAAGCTACGACAAAAAGTGGAAAACATGGTGGCAAAAGGAGAAATTGCACGTTTTGTGCAATTTCTTCTTTTGTCACAATGTTTTCAAAAAGCCTTCTGCTGCAGAGGCCTCAGAAAGAATTTACATGGAGGAAATGTTTTAACTGCAGAGGAGTCAAAGTTGTCTGTTTCAGATTTGTTTCATGTTGGAAAAAGGTGAAACTTAGGTGTTTTTAACGTGCATGCTTGTTTTGCTCACTGCAAGAAAGCGGGTGAAGACTTTGAGATGGCTATAGCCGGTATTAATGCGATTTTAAAGATGTCCAATCCTGCTAAGGGAAGGATTCCATTAATTACACGCTTAAATGTTATACGCGTGCGCCTTTACATTACCCGTTCATTTGATCAGCGCAACATTTGAATAGATCAAAGTCCTATGTGCGAAACGCTGTGTTATAATTATTAGGTTTTCTGACTGATGTATTTGTCTAGTCATGTGACCATACGATCTCGCACGTGGCGGTCGTGTCTCACTATTCATAAAGGAAGAATATTATCAGGAAAGTCATCAGTGACTATCTTAAGCGTTTTGGGTTTGTTAATTGGCAGGTTGGGGGAAATTAACTGTTTCCTTCATATGATCCTTTAAGAGAATTCGTCTCTTATGAATATATCTGAGGGTCTAATGATAATATTATAAAAAATGCACATCACATTATGCATAAAGTAACATGAACAAATGTGTAAGAAAATGGGAAGTGGTTCGTTTTGAGTATTTTTCTTCTAATGTACACACTAATTTTTAAACGTTATCAAAAAACATCAAATATAGAGTTGCGAAAGGGAGAGGGTTAATAAGCCTTGACTTTTCGAGTTCGTACACATGTAAACGACTTTCCACATCTGTTCACCTTTGATCAAACTTATTCATGTTCATTAAGCAAACATGAAGAAACTGGCAAAGCATGAGGGGAATCGAACACTGCAATCTCACGCGAACGGTTTCAAACAATTTGCTTTTATGAAACTAGAATGTTATTTGCCAAGAAATGAGCCGTCCCGCGAGAAAAGAAACATTATGGCATCTGCGTGATGTATCCACATAGATCAATTATATGCTTGAGACAAAATTCTGGGTACAGATTAAACATTTTTAAATTTTGGAGCAAGCTGTTTTAGGAAGTTACTTGAAACCTTTTGTGACTGACTAGCGCTCAGTGTGGAACCCAAACTGTACAAGCTTAATCTGGACTTAGACATTGACGAATAAAATAAAGACTGTTAGGAGGTCGGACCATATGTCTATCTTTGAGAAAGTCGGACACATATGTCCATCTGTGAGAAAGTCGGACAAAGATGTCAATTTATAAGGAAGTCGGACACATATGTCCATCTATTAGAGAGTCGGACACAGATGTGAGTTAGTTGGACACAGATGTCAAGATGTAAGTTGGACACAGATGTTAATATGTGAGGAAGTCGGACACATGTGTCCATCTGTAAGTAAGTCGGGCTCAGATGTCCATCCGTAAGTAAGTAGGACAAAGATGTCAAGATGAAAGTAGGTCGGACAAATATGTTAATATGTGAGTAAGTCGGACACAGATGTCCATTTTGAGTAAGTCGGACACAGATGTCCATCTGTAAGTAAGTCGGACACAGATGTCCATATGTAAGTAAGTCGGACACAGATGTCATTCAGACGGACACTTTCACTAGCCACTTTATTACGGAGAACCCAATCAAATATTGCAAAACATGACACGAGTTTGGGGTGTAAATGCTTCCACGTACGGTGAAGACTCGGGCAAGCCTGTGCATCCATGTCCGTATACATGCTCTTTAGTCCTAGATGTGTTTGAAAACATTGTAGTTAATAGAGAAATTACTCATGATGCCCAATGCTGCCCTTTGGCAGGATATGTTCATGTCTATTCATTTCTTTAAAGCGATTTTCAATAGTTTTGACTAAATGATTTCAAAGTCGTCCGATGCACATTTGTTGCATTTGGGAAAGGGTTGATATTTTGTCTCGTTCATAAATACATAAGAGTTTGTCGTAAATCATGGATAAAGACACCGGCTGCAGGGATACCTCGGGTTAAATGAACAAAAACAAAGCCGGACAAGTAATACTTCAAACTCGTAAATTTTGTAACATCAAAACGACAGCGTTTGTGCATAGCGTGTGCGTCGGGTATCAGTTGACACGCCATTTTAAAGGTTCAGCGAGGATTATATCCAAGGTCATTCGCATGACATCTCATCTTAAGTCGCAGAGCATTTACTCCGATGCAGACAACCGTTGACGCATCTGCAGTAGAAGCACGTTAACATTATTGCGGAATTAAATTCTGAAGTCCTAGGAATTGCATTGTATCACAAAATGCTTTCCCCCTTTTCCCCCAGTGTTGTTGTTTAAGTATTACGACTGACTCCCTGGTGTCAAGATACATATACGAACAGTACTAGTAACAGACCACGGACAGACCGTGTTAGAATTGAAAACTAGTCGAAGTCGAAACACACCACTTTGGGTCAAAATATCTTCATGTATTTTGATGGGCGTACGACGAAAGTACAGGAGCCGTGCGTGTGCCTTGCGTTGCGCGGAGGGTGTGCCACATACCGCAATACCACCGTACGGGCACGGTAAGGCTGCATTAAGGCTGTCCTAGGGCCATATGGAGGCTCTCCTAGGGCGCCGGTAGAATTTCCGCGGGCGCCACAATGGCTTTTGGGATCCGCAAAAGTCAACTGTAATGTCTCAGTCACATTTAATCTATGGCTAGGATACGCTAGCCGTAGGCCCCGCAAATCGAGATATTTTTGCGGCGGCCGTAGAATATATGCGGTGGCCTCAGGGTCACCCCAGGGCTATACCAATAGCCATCCCGTAGAGTTGTATCACGGCGACCATATGTCGGCCGTACGATAGCTTGCGTTTGCCGTACGACTGGCCTAGGGATTAATGAGTGACATTTGACTTTTTCGGACCCCTTGGGTATTATGGCGACCGCATGAATTCCACGGAGGCCTTAGAGCTCTAGCTCGGCTCTAGGGTAGCCTTAATGCGACCCTACGGTGCCCGTACGGTTGCCGTGTGGTATGTGGCACACCCTGCGGGCAACGCAAGGCTCGTGCACGACCCCCGTATGCTCGCCACACGACATCCGTATGCTCGCCGCACGACATCCGTACGTTCTCCGCAAGCCATCCGTACGGCCCCCGTAGTCTGTAGTCTGCGCCTTGAATGGAGCAGGTTTATAAACTAGTATTTTTTCATATGTATATTATCATTCATATCTGAGGCGACCGTGCGTCATCAATTCAAAGGCCGTACGGCAGCTGCAGGTTTCTGTCACCACAAATTCAAAATACGCCATACCTAAAATATGTGACTGCTACAGTATGTAACCATAGTAATGCTGCGGCAGCCGCAAAATTGATATTGGCAAATGTGACCGAGGAAAAGACCATAGGGAAGCCGCACGGCAAACGCAAGGCCACCATACACCCGAAATATGTACGCCGTCGAACCGATCTACTGTATGGCCTACAGCGATCCTAGTTATAACTCCACATTATAATTCTAAGGCCACCCCATACGTCATGTAAACTATAGGGATACGCCCTATGGTGACCCTAATGCCACTGCAGATCTTTTGCGCCGCCGCAAGTAATTCTCGATTTCGAGGGCGTACGGCCGCCGTATTCTAGCCGTAGAGCAAATGTGACTTAGCATAACTCATATTACTGCTTTTCCTGGGAAATAACAGGTACAACTGATCATTTTTTCCTGACACTAGCGACTCAGGCGTACTTAGCTAACCCAACACTTCTGAGTGAGTCTATTTGCGCCCTTTAGAGAAAACAACGTTGTGGACTCTGCATATAGTATCGACCGATCCGGATCAGTCTAAGCTAGCCGAGCTGGCTAACCCGGACAGACACGTTTCGCTTTCTGTAGAGTTTCTGTTTCAGGGATCATCACTCTACAATATGTCCCCCTGAGACCGAATGCGTCGGCCCGGATTAGCTTGCGCGGATTGTGCAGTCTGATCTGGGTCGATACATTACGCAGAGTCAATATATCGTTTTCTCGTGGCATGGCTCATTTTATCCGGAATTTTAAATAAATAAATAAATATAATTTATGATATGCGTCTTAATCAGGCCCAATTTTCACATTTTAACAAACTTCAGTAAACATCAAACATCATATTTCAGTGACGTACCATTACCATATTTGGTACGGTTTTTTTAATGTCGTGTTTGAACTGCGCATAAACATTTGCATGTATTTACGTCGGAAAATGTGCAGGTATATAATAAATAGAGATTATTCAACTTATTTTTTCAAAGATAAGTTTATATTTCACGAGCCGTCGCGTGACTGGGAGTGACTCCTCCCATTCACAAGACGGCGAGTGAAATATAATTGAATCTTTGAAAAAATAAGTTGAATAAACTGTTTGTTACATTTCATTGTAGTTTTTTTGTAATACATTTAGTTTTTCAATACGCGTCTTCCACCATAGTTTATATTAACTATGGATTATTTTTCCTTTTTTTTTTACCTACTTTGAGCATTTTTTCGGATGAGGCGTGGCCGTGGAAAAAAGGGAGGGACACGCAAGCGCAATTGTGGTGTGAAATATAAGTATTGTTATTGCACTGGTGTGTAATAACAATAAATCAACGATTGTCAATTTTCTTTCACCGAGATATCCTTATCTTTGATGGATAGAAATTTAATAAATGTATATAAATGTAGTCTTTACATCATGATCGGACGCCAACAGTGTGTACTCAGCGTAAAGTATCGACCCGGATCAGCCTAAGCATGCCACGCAGGCTAACCCGGATATACACTTTTAGTCTCCTGTGGATTTTCTGTTTCAGGAATCACTACTCTATACATATATCCAACTGATACGGAATGTGTCGGTCCGGATCAGTCTGCGCGGACAGCCCAAGCTGATCTGGTCGATAGATAACGCAGATACCATAATGTTGGTCTTCTCACAAGATGGCTCAAATTGAGAATAAATGCGTTGAAAATTTGATATTCAATGAGGTTTCAAGATAATATAGAAGTGTTACGCCCTTGACGTTCGACATGAACTTAATCGGCTTAGGCTTGAAGAGCCTCAGGCAAGACAATTATCTGTTTTCCCAGTCAGATATGTCGAAAGTCACGTAATATCATGTATGTATATGTTAACCTTGAACGGGGCTTACTGATACCCTTTTCGAAAGGTTGTACTATACGATTTTAGAAACATATAGCATTTTATTGGAAGGAGAGAACTTGCTGATTATGTGTTTACTCGCTTTTGTAAGAAGAAATCTTCGCATAAGATTTACAAATAAATTTAACATTTAAGAAAATAAAGGCAATCTAAAAGGGGGAAAAGAAGAATGTGTTTGTTTCCACATAGCTAGATAACCTGTAAAGGTCGTACACAACCTTAACAGGTTGTTCTTTTTACGGCAATAATATGCCACCACAGTAAATAGTTAATTTATTTCACCGACAAATTAAATAACTTTCAGTTTATAAAATGTTGCTTGGAACAAATCATGTATAAATTTGCGTTAAATAATAATAAAAAAATACATACCCCGAATGTTACCGTATTTTTCTCTTACTCTTTTACCTTTTAAGCAATGGAACTGAAGATGTTCGTCTAAAGCGACTGCGAAATACTGCCAATCATTACACTTACTACCATTGAAATTGAGTCTAAGGTTATAAATGGAAAATCGCGATTTTATCACAAATTTGTTACCTCAAAATTAAACCTTGTTTGTAAATATTCTAATCCATAGAATCATTTCAGAAGTTACGTTCACTATTTTTTATTAATATACAATCGAATAGAATTTTCAATTGATGTGCTAATTATTGAATTTTATAAAATGTTTAACAATACTTTAAATTGCTTACTTTTAAATGAATCGGAAAATACACCAGTATCGTTAAGACGAAATGCGGGAAGAAATATGACAATATTGCGCGCTAAGCTTCTGTCTAATTATCCTTCTGTACAGCTGTGTATTTGTACTTGTCATTTCTATTCTAGTCATATACCAAGTTTTTATCCTGCCTTAAACTCTTTCCCGTATGCGACATCTCTGCAGCAGACGACTTTGAAAACATCTCGCAAATATATGGAAATCATTAGTAATGATGGTATAATTATTGAAACAAAGTTGAAAATATTGTGGCAAGAGGAGAAATTGCTCATTTTGAGCAATTTCTTCTTTTGTCATAATGTTTTCAAAGTCGTCTGCTGCAGATGCGTCAAAAAGCGCCTATACCTGGGAAAGGGTTATCTCTTTCCCGCAAACAACTCATATGCCGCGAACGCCTTTCAAAATTTTCTCATAGATGTATACCTTCTTTATAAATTGAAGAACAGTTATTGAGTAAGTTGAAAACGTACGGTGACAAGACTTGTAATTACTTACGATGAACAATTTCTCCGTTTGTCGCAATGCTTCAAATATCGTCTTTGCAGAGAACACTTGAAGGCGTCAGTTTGTGAGAAAGGGTTACCTTTTCACGTAGGCGTAGTATTGCCTTTAATTATACACGTATAATTACATTATGACACATTCGAAATGAAAACACGCTAGGAAATAAAACTTATTTAGCATTTAAATGTGTTTGTTGCTATGGTGTTTAGCTCCGATTTCAACATGTCTTCATTTATATCACGATAAGTCGTGGGTAAGTTACCAATACTACTTATTCATTTCAATATGTCTTCATTTATATCACGATAAGTCGTGGGTAAGTTACCAATACTACTGATTCATTTCAATATGTTTTCATTTATATCAC
>JAUELF010117717.1:0-15447 GCA_031471495.1 Clinocardium nuttallii | reverse complement strand
GTCGGTATTATGTTAATATGTGTCTCCTTAGTCGGTATTATGTTAATATGTGTCTCCTTAGTCGGTATTATGTTAATATGTGTCTCCTTAGTCGGTATTATGTTAATTTGTGTTGGCATAGTCGGCATTATGTTAATGTGTATCCTCATGGTCGGCACTATGTTAATAAGTGTCTCCATAGTCGGTATTCTTGTAATATGTGTATCCATAGTCGGCATTATGTTAATATGTGTCTCCATAGTCGGTTCACATATATATGGTCATTATGTTAATATGTGTCTCTATGGTCGACAATTATGTTAATAAAGGTCTCCTTTATCTGCAGTATGTTAATATGTGTCTCCCACATCGCCATTATGCATATACTTCTTACTTTTCCATAATTCTATTTTTTTTTGGAAAAGATGTACATTTAGGACTACTACTATAAGAAGTATTTGGACAAGTTTTGCAGGGGCGTAGCTAGGGTCAAATTTCAAGTACTCCCACAGCATATACGGGGGTCAGGAGGGCATTCGAAGTACTCCCGTGAGTATGGAAGTATTCCTGGCTACTCGCCTGACTTGGATATTTTTTGGACTTTACATCTTGGACAATATTACTAGAATGCGGACAGCTCTTGCGAGAGTGTGCATTTACCTCATCAGAGGAATCACTGTTCGCACGTAGTTATTTCTATTATATTGACGTGAATGTTCTCTTTGTCTAATGACGTTTTTGCTGATCTACGGGAATGGTATGAACAGGAATTAAGTCTAGTCTCGTCTTGGTATTGATCTGTCGTGTACCATTGAATCATTCTGTGTATAAATACTTCATATATATTTTAAAAACAATCTTAGTCAGGCATAAAGAAAATATGAATATGATGCATTCGGAAATTGATAAGTGGAAGATTAAGGCCATAAGTTAGATTTGATTTTGCAATTATTTACAGGGAACACACGATTAATCATTTTGTTTTATTTTGTGTTTATGAGCTACACAAAATACAAACACAAATACGTGTGTAAAAAGCACCAAGCTTGCTTGTAAAAAGAAAGTGTAATCATGGAGCAAAGCGAGAAGTTGAAGTAGCCTATTAACTACGTCATACAGGTAGCGTTAGACGTATTAACACTTACTTGTAAATAACGGATCGAACACAGGCGCTTATCGTATGTCCGGAATTTGAAAAATTTCTCCCACCCCGTAAACATTTGTCATTGATTTTCTGTAGTGAGTTTGCCTCAATGATGGTCTCCCTTTTCATACACACACTACATTTAACCAGACGACTATGAAAATATTAAAAGAAATCTATAGAAAGTTCTTATAAATGAAATGAAAATGAATAAAGTTGAAAACATTGTTACAAAATGAAAGATTGCTCAGTATGACCATTTCTCGTTTAGTCACAATGTTTCTAAACGTCACCTCTTGGAGATTCATTAGAAAGCGTCTGTACAGAGTTAAACACACCAGAAAGCGTCTGTACAGAGTTAAACACATCATTGAGCGCTATTTCAGTTATATCCCGGCGCTTCCTGTATATATAACAGATACTGACTGTATTACTTATCCTGTCATCAATCGCAATGTTGTTGTCTACCCCATACACGCACAGAGCAATGACGCCATTACTGTCCTTATTGAAAGACTTTGGTTAGGATAATTAATGTTTATTATAATATTTCCAGGTTATTTGTAACTATTTGCTCATCTGTTAAACGCTGTCTAAGCCCCGAGTCAGACTTTTACTCGAAGGCTTTAATTAGTGATGGTGTAGTATGCTTTAAATGTGTTATATGTGAGAAAGGGCTGAAATATAAAATTGTCATCGTACGCTGTCTGTTCAGGTAAAAATGATCGATTTAATTGTTTCAAGGTTTATTTAAAAATGTGTATCCCCTTAGTCGGCATTATGTTAATATGTGTCTCTATAGTCGATATTATGTTAATATTTGTCTCTATAGTCGATATTATGTTAATATATGTCTCTATAGTCGATATTATGTTAATATGTGTCTCTATAGTCGATATTATGTTAATATATGTCTCTAAGGTCGATATTATGTTAATATGTGTCTCCGTATTCTTTTTTTTTTGTTAAAATGTGTCTCATATATCGGTATAATGTTACTATACGTCCCCATAGTCGGCATAATGTTTTTATACGTCCCCATAGTCGACATAATGTTACTGTACGTTCCCATAGTCGGCATAATGTTACTGTACGTCCCCATAGTCAGCATAATGTTACTGTAGGTCCCCATAGTCGGCATAATGTTACTATACGTCCCCATAGTCGGTATATTGTTACTGTAGGTCCCCATAGTCGGCATAATGTTACTATACGTCCCCATAGTCGGTATAATGTTACTGTAGGTCCCCATAGTCGGCATAATGTTACTATACGTCCCCATAGTCGGTATAATGTTACTGTACGTCCCTATAGTCGACATAATGTTACTATACGTCCCCATCGTCGTCATAATGTTACTATACGTCCCCATCGTCGGCATAATGTTACTATACGTCCCCATAGTCGGCATAATGTTACTATACATCCCCATAGTCGACATAATGTTACTATACATCCCTATAGTCGACATAATGTTACTATACATCCCCATAGTCGACATAATGTTACTATACGTCCCCATAGTCGACATAATGTTACTATACATCCCTATAGTCGGCATAATGTTACTATACGTCCCCATAGTCGGCATAATGTTACTGTACCTCCCCATAGTCGGCATAATGTTACTAAACGTCCCCATAGTCGGCATAATGTTACTGTACGTCCCCATAGTCGACATAATGTTACTATACGTCCCCATATTCGGCATCATGTTAATATACGTCCACATAGTCGTCATCATGTTACTATACGTCCCCATAGTCGGCATAATGTTACTATACATCCCTATAGTCGGCATAATGTTACTATACGTCCCCATAGTCGGCATAATGTTACTATACGTCCCATAGTCGGCATTATGTTACTATACGTCCCCATAGTCGACATAATGTTACTATACATCCCATACTCGGCATAATGTTACTGTACGACCCAATAGTCGGCATAATGTTACTGTACGTCCCCATAGTCGGCATAGTGTTACTGTACGACCCCATAGTCGGCATAATGTTACTGTACGTCCCCATAGTCGGCATAATGTTACTGTACGTCCCCATAGTCGGCACAATGTTACTGTACATCCCCATAGTCGGCATAATGTTACTATACGTCCCAATAGTCGGCATAATGTTATTATACGTCCCCATAGTCGGCATAATGTTACTAAACGTCCCCATAGTCGGCATAATGTTACTAAACGTCCCCATAGTCGGCATAATGTTACTAAACCTCCCCATAGTCTGCATAATGTTATTATACGTCCCCATAGTCTTCATAATGTTATTATACGTCCCCATAGTCGTCTTAATGTTACTGTACGTGCCCATAGTCGGCATAATGTTACTGTACGTCCCCATAGTCGGCATAATGTTACTATACATCCCCATAGTTGGTATCATTTTAATATGTGTCACAATATATTATGTTAATATGTGTCTCCATATTCGGTGTTATGTTAATATGTTTCTACTAATACTTTTCTGAAATTAAGTTTTAAATTTTAATCTTAAAAAAGAGAGAAACTGTCACTTCAACAATTATGGTGAGAAATCATTTTATTTTGCAAACGATTATTTTGTCGGCTGTATAATGTACGAACTCACCTTTTCAAACCAATTTCGGAAGTTTAAAACGCGGATCTTTCGGTTTTATTCTCGCCGAATCGTGCGCACATCAAAGTTGCGCATGTGATATTATTTTGCCGGTATTGCATGCTAAAGCTTCAAATTTAACCATAGGATCACATTTTGATAATGGCGTCTTTGAATTGTTGGTGTTAAATGATATATTGGAATAATCACTTGTTTAATTTCTTCCCCTGTATACTCGTTGACCTCCTCTGCCTAATATCATGTTTAACCCATTTCTATCACAAGCACATTCCTCTTTTTAATTGCACTTATATAAATATTAACATTTCTTTCCAGTCTTCTGTTGCGGGTTAGTTGGGTATATGCGGAAAAGGTTTATTATTGCAGGCAAACAGCACATTATTTATCACTAACACAATACAATATAATAATCCTTTTTGCATAGAAACAACAAGTTTAATAACAATTTTAAACTTGTTTCCGATAAGCCCCACGTATACATGTATTGGTAAACAGAAATTGAACCGTCCCGCGTGAAAACCAACATTGTGGTATTTGCGTAAAGCATCGACCCAGCTCTGCATAAGGTTGCCGCGCAGGCGAACCCGGACAAACACTTTTCGCCTCCTGTAGATTTTCGGTTTCAGGAATCATTACTCTATATCACTATTCCCCGGAGACGGAATGTGTCGGCTCTGATTAGCTTCAGTTTATATCGATATATGTGTCGGACATGAAGCAATGATGAATATGCTAAATTGATTGCGCTTCATTAAACGAAACGTAATTGAACGAAATTCAGGATCAGGATAATTGTTCCTAGTAATCACGTGATTACTTGGTGATATCTTGTTATCGGCATATACAAAGGGAAACTACTACGTTTATAAACAATGCAAGACACCTGCTCAGTTATGTTACCAGTGAAATCTATTTGGCTATTTGTGCAAACTAAAGCGGTCAGCATATTATATGTCTAGCCGTTTCAAAGCAGAGCAAGCAATACCATACAAATTACATCTACTGAAGATTGGCAAGTGTTGAAAAAAATAGTGGATAACGTTTTGTTCTTGCATTTGAGCACCGTTAGCTCAGTTAATAGCGGCACGAGATATATATCAAGGGTGTATTAGTTCGTTTCCCAGCTCGGCTTAGAACCGGCGTTAAACCCCAATTAATATTAATATCATTGTAGCGGATATATCTAGCCTATGGTGCTGGCGGTCAAGACTGCCCAGGAGTGTCACAGGCGACCAAGGATTGTGAAGCCGATTGTCCAGGTATAGACTTGTTTATCTAAATACCTTTCTTATTCATAATTCTTAATTTGCGAAGCAATACAAGTCTTTTAATGGCTGACCCGTATGGTTTAAGCACCCAGTATGTGTGTAATGAACCGTATGGTTTAAGCACCCAGTATGTGTGTACATTAACCGTATGGTTTAAGCACCCAGTATGTGTGTAATGAACCGTATGGTGTAAGCACCCAGTTTGTGTGTACCCAGTATGTGTGTACCCAGTATGTGTACACCCAGTATGTGTACATCCAGTATGGTTTAAGCACCCAGTATGTGTGTACCCAGTATGTGTGTACCCAGTATGTGTGTACCCAGTATGTGTGTACCCAGTATGTGTGTACATTTTCAGATCTGCAGCAGACGCTTCTTATGAACACATATGCAAACTCTCTATAAATATAGAGAGTTGAAAATAGTGTGTCAATGTATAAATCAATTTCTCATTTAGCCACAATGTTTCCAAACGTTTCTTATGCATAAACGCCGACATTGTAAGTGAAAAAGTGTTTAAAAGGACTGTTTAAAAAGAAAGAAGTTTCCAAAGAGTCAAGTTTCACAATTCCTTTTCCGTTGATGGGTATTGGAGCAAATGGCAAATATGATTTGACTGCTCCTGTATGACGGGTACCAGCGGTATCAAGTCGATGACTCGAAGTTGTAACGACACGGCTAATGACCTACTGTAAAGGTAGCTCGGGCGAGACCAGCGCATATAGCAGTGACTTCTCCTTGGTGACAAAAGGAAATTTTCCCAGGTTTAGCTCTTTCCGAAATACAGCAAATCCACAACAGATGACTTTGAACAGAAAACATCTATCTATCAGGGAACTTTCTGTCTCGTTTTAATGGAACACATTAAGTTACCATAATCAGTTTCCCGTTTTGTAACCATTTTATAAACGAATTGATCTGCAGCAGATGCGTTAGTCTGAATGAGGGAAATATGTTATTGGTTGTATAGCTGTAAGTTTTATGTTATTGGTTGTATAGCTGTAAGTTTTATGTTATTGGTTGTATAGCTGTAAGTTTTATGTTTCGATTGTAAATGAGTGTGTTTGGCAAAGAATAACAAAAATAAGTTGCTACTGTAAGTCGATGCTTTCTTGTGAATTATTAACAGATAATAATAGTTAATGTCCACACAAACTAACGTTTTCAGTGCAGTTTGTCAAACGCTAATGTTCACTGTTACCCTGTCTCTAAATACCTTAAGTAAGACAAATTATGAAATGATCTATTCTATTTGTCATTGGAGTTTGAAGAACTTTTTCTCAGTCAAAGAAATGTGTACATAAAATAAAATGATTTCAATATACATTTGAATCCAAGCCGACGTACTCGACAGATGATAACCCTTATAGAAACACATAGACGGGTTGATACAGACCACCCAACGCTTCTGCACAGCCTGATTTGGATCTGTTCACTTATTAACACATCAGTAAGCCTTTCTTATCGAGTTATTTAAAGTTTGTTTTCGTGGATGAAAGCTATTATGTCGATATTCGTATTGAATGAATAAAATTATATCTAGCATTGTTTTGTCTTGATGTTTTAAATACTCATTTCCTTGTTAAGAGTGTCATAGTTAAACCACAAACGCCTATTTTTAGATCAATGGAGCCTAAGGTTAAATGTGATATATTCTGTTTAAATTATATGAAGAACTTTGGAAGCTGTAGCATCAGAAAGGGGGTGGGGAATAGCCAATATTTAAATTCTTCTCCTCTCAATCCGACGAGCGGATTCGGACATCATTTATGTTGTCTGTGTGACCCTCTACAACATTATTTAATCCATATTGATTTGATGAATAACACCAGGCGGCATCAAAAACGGGACAAATGACAAAAAAAATCATTCTTATAAAAGTGCTTGTCTGATTTCAAGATAAATGTGTAGAAATGTTTTTAAGTAACCCTCTTCGTAATGTTTCCAAGCAATCATACTTGATAGAAGACAAAGCATAAAGATGGTATCAGAAAAGGTAAAATTAAAGTTCAGCTTCAAATGACATCTCCTTCTTATCCACAAAAGACAATTCCAGCCAAACTTAATAGGGATTGTTACTTTTCGGGTCCTCTTTTTAATATTGATATAAGATATTTATTGTTTATGGAGCTTTGGTTGCTGCGGAATAAGAAAGGGAGAAATATGCAATCATTTTAAAATACTTCATTTCTGTATCCGCTTGTCTGATTCCAAGATATATCGGTAGTTCATTGTGTGACTCTTTACCAATATTGATTGGTTGGTTGAAAGAAATGGCCTACAGAAGTCAGAAGTAAATTGGCAAACTGACGAAACTTTATGATTTCAATAATCTTAAAGTGTTCATGTGATTTTAAGATAGTTTAGCAGAAATGTTCATTTAGTGACACGTACTGAACATAATTTGTTCAAGCTATATTGATTGACTGAAAGATATAGCTGCAATGTGGAATCATAGAACGGGTTGAAGCAACTTTTAGGTTCAAACAAATGTCCTTTATTGATAAGCTGTTTAATTTGCAGTCCATTCCCAGTTATGATGCCCTTATGGTCAAATAGCTAGGTGAGGTCATGTATGTTCCGTATTCCCCCAAACAAATAGCTTTCTTCTCTCTAATCAATTAAGTGATTGAAAAATAATTTCTCAAGAATGTACCTTAGCTGTCATTTTTCAAAATTGTTCAAAAATGAATTCCGTGCACAACTCTGATTGATCTGGCAACGGGATAAAAACCTTTAAAAATAAAATATTATGTCCAATAGTGCTGGCTCAATTTGAAAATAATTCGGGGAAAATGTTTCTTGTGTGACCATCGACCAAGATTGTTCATATCAAAACGATCCGTTTAAAAACATGACTACCGGGCTTGTTTTCCTTATAAGGGTATGTAGTAAAAACTAATGTTACTTGGATGACTATATATCCCTATTAAACATGGCCGACAGGGACAATGCGGGTATTATTTATGCATGTATGCTGACAGTAACAAACTCTTCGTGTACACAAGTTCTGGCTCGATCTAAAAATAACTTTGAACAAACGTTCCTTGGTTGACAAATTCTTTGACCAGGGGTTGGGTTTCGTTTTACTGATATGTGTAAAGGTAAACAATTAAGGTTCCATTATAAAAGTTGAGCAATATATAATGACGTTGGACCTCTTGTCAAGCTAACGCTGCATATCTAGTGTACTGTTTAACATATCTTTACGCAATCTATCAGGGAACTTTATGTCTCGTTTTAATGGAAATGGGGTTTACATCTTCAGTTCCATTTATATACGATTTCTCAGTTATTTAAAATCACTCGGGTGTCTACGGCCATCTTACGGAATGACGTTCAACATGCGCTATACTACACTATCCCTACTGAATTCAGAAATAAGCATTTTTGTTTTTCCAAAAGCATGTTTTCAACATTAATTGTGGAATTCCGAAGTTATTCACACAAAGCATCAGGGAATTGTTAGTATAAAATAAGAGCTTTGAACTATTTCACTGTGTGCGCAGTTTTTCTTGACGGTTGTACGGTCAACATCCGGTGAAATGTGCTTGATCGAATCGGTCTGCTAAATTGCTTCGTAGTGGAGCCCAACTAAAAATGACAAACGGATTGAATTCAATGCAGAAAGATTTAATTAAACTATCAAATAACGGTGATTAGAGGAGAATTGAAAAGTAAATGCTGAAATCAAAATAAATAACAGAATACATTTTCATACTCTGACGCATTTCGACACATCGGCAGCAAACGGATTTTAAAAATATGGTACTGCTCATAATAAAAACAAGTAAGTTATAACTTATTTGTTTTACATCGATTGCGAAACAAGCTTTAAGCTTATATTAATCACACTCAATGTCTGCTTCCTGGAGACGTAACCAGTACTCGCGCCGTTTCAATGAACAAGTTTTAACCTTGAGGAAATGTTTTACTCTAGTCAGTATTCATATTCACATTGACAGAGATGATGTTTTCATGTTTTTGTCGTGTCTTTCAATTTCGACTACTGCTAAGTTAGTGTATGAGGGGAAGGGTAAATAAGCAATTATCAAACAGTTCAAACGGAGCAACTTATCACAATAACCTAGGATTCAGAATTCAACCCTTTCCCACATACAACACATGTGTAGCATATGAATTTGGAAACAACTTGTCAACCATACGAACAATTTATAGAAATGAAAGTGCATTAATTATATTTAGAAGAAATCATGAAGACAAAGGGAGAGATTATATGTTATGAGTAAGTTCCCCTGTTGCCACAATTATTTCAAAAGACGTCTTCCTCGGATTCTTCAGAATACGTCTGTTGGAAATAGTCAATGATGTAAAGAAATATGAAAAAGTGAATACATCAACATGTATGCATGTGCGGAACTCAACGAAAACAAAATACAGGGTTTACGATCATTGAATAACCTTATAATCAAGTGCATCTGCACAGTCTAATATGCCTATGTTATGTATGCAAGTTAGTCACAAAAGCCGGCTAAGGCAAAACTATTCCACATATTAACATTTTTGGATCAAATTGCATGATGCGTTTGTATATCTTTAAATAAATGTAATGATTACAATTAGGTCGGTTTTTCAAGAGCCCCGCTTATATGTTGTCATGTGATGGCAACACGTATTCATAACTAAATTCTCTGATACAAAAGTTTAAACGGAAAATATATTATCAAAATGTTGGCATCCTGATAGATCCTGGTCGCAAATTACAATCGTTCAGTTTTCCATTGACTGGCTCAACATTGTGTTTGTTGACTCAATTAGACAAGTTAAGAACAATCGGCATTGCACGTGTTTGTCTCTGTCGTGCATCCTTTACAATACATCCCACCGTTGGCTGTACCGTCACAGGATCGCGTCCTTGATTTCACACCAGAAGTACCAAGCATGCACGTACAGTCGGTCCATCGGGTCCAGTCAGAGAAAGTCCCGTCGACTAAAATCGAGAAGTAAGAAAGATGATAGGTTACACAACTATAAATGAAAACAATCATTTATCTATTAAACTTTGACACCACCCGCCAATGGAGGTCGCCTTTTTAGTATATGTATTAAATAGCGGTCATCCAAAAAACACGGATTGAATATTATCGCCGTCAAGTCATATATTTAAAAAAATGATATTCTAAATAAATCATATTGAGGGTATAACATATGTTATGTATATGTATTATTAATTAGTCAAATCACGAATTGAACAGTACGTTAGTCTAGTCAATCATCTAAAATAATAATGGCCAGCCTTATGTTGCTGCCTTCTATTCGTTTACACATAGTATGCGTTTTTTCTTTAATATGTAGCATCTATAGACAAATTAAGTGATTTCTCTAAACTCGTTTTCAGTTAAACCATTTCGAGGTGAGTAGTGGCTAGTATAATGTCATACTTTAACGGTTGGTTATTACAGGTAATTAATTCATTGATGAGTTATCCAAAATCCGCCGTTTCTTTTGTGAATATTTATATTGAAATTAAAACGAGACACTTGTACTCATTCAGAAACGTGACATACACGTAAACGTATTCAAGTCTGGCACGTGTTTTATGAAAATAAACATGGTTAGACAAGTAACACTTAGTTTGAATTTAATCAGAATTCATGAAAGTCCTATTACCTTTGGATCGCCCCTAATAATATAGTTATAAGAAAATCCTATTACTTTTGGATCGCACCATATATACAAGTTATAAAGAAGAGAAAGTCCTGTTACTTCAATATCCCTCCTTAGAATGAAGCGGTTTTACTTCGGATCAATTCTTATAAAACACTTATCCCTATTACAAAAGTTATAAAGAAAGCCCTATCGCAATTGGATCCCCATCACTACAAGAACGTTATATTACTTGTGAACAATCCCTTATTACCTGGACATGATATGGTACAATCTCTGGTCTCCGTTGATGGTTCATTTGCTGGGCAGTCTTGGCCATTAGGTCCATATGGGGTGGGGAAGTTACAGGTACGATACCTTGTCTGTTGGATTGTTTGAGTTGCAGCTATAGGAAGGAAACAGTTATAATACGAAATTAATATATAACAAAGGGTCATTGACATGTCAATATATAACAAAGGGTCATTGACATGTCAATATATAACAAAGGGTCATTGACATGTCTGTCTTTATCCTTTCGACCTTGACGTTGACAGTTGATATACTATAAATTGTTGTGAACATTGTGACCATTTGTGTAACATTTTGTTCTACGTTTTTGTTGCTTAAACGTTGTTGCTTTGACGTCACCTATTAATCTACTATTTATTGTGTTTAACGTTGTGGTCTTGAAGCTAACAGTTGATCTACTATTTATTGTGTTTAACGTTATGGTCTTGAAGCTAACAGTATATCTACTATTTATAGTGTTTAACGTTATGGTCTTGAAGCTTACAGTTGATCTACTATTTATAGTGTTTAACGTTGTGGCGTTGAAGCTAACAGTTGATCTACTATGCATTGTGTCTAACGTTGTGGCGTTGAAGCTAACAGTTGATCTACTATTTATTGTGTTTAATGTTGTGGTCTTGAAGCTAACAGTTGATCTACTATGCATTGTGTCTAACGTTGTGGCGTTGAAGCTAACAGTATATCTACTATTTACTGTCGTAACGTTGCGGTCTTAACGTTGACAGATGATATACTATTTTTTGTTTTAAACGTTTTTACCATGAAGATGCATTTTGCTTTATTATTTAATCTTTTGAATGTTGTGACTTTGACGTTACTTGTTTATCTTCTATTTAATCTTTTGAATGCTGTGCCTTTGACGTTACTTGTTTATTATTGAATGGTGTGGTCTAAACGCTGACAGTTTGTATACTATTTCTTTTGTTTTTAACATTGTGACCAACATTCTGGTGGTCTTGACGCTGACATTTGAAATATAATATTATTTTTTTAACATTGTGAAAATGACGTTATATGTTGTTCTACTATTTAATTGCATGAACGTTGAGACTTTGGCGTTGACTGTTTATCTATTATTCATTGTGTTGATGTTGTGACTTTGGTGATGACAGTTGATCAACTATTCATTGTTTTAAAGTTATTACATTGAGGTTGGCTGTTAATCTACTATTATTGTTTTAACGTTGTGGTCTTGACGTTGCCAGTTGATCTAATATTTATTGTTTCTAACGTTGTGACCATGAGGTTGTATTTGTTCTACAATTTTTGTTTAAACGCTGTGAATTTGACGTTGACTGTTCAAATACTAGTTATTGTTTCTAACGTTGTGATTTTGACGCTGCCTGTTGGTTTCCTATTTAATCGTGTTAACGATGTGACCTTTGACGATGAAAATGTATCTACTATTATTTTAACGTTGATACCTTGACGTTGGCTGTTGATTTAATTTTCCTTGTTTTAACGTTGTTACCATGACGTTTGCTGTTAATTCAATTTTCCTTGTTTTAACCTTGTTACATTGATGTTGGCTGTTAATTTAATTTTCCTTGTTTTAACGTTGTTACATTGATGTTGGCTGTTGATTTAATTTTCCCTGTTTTAACGTTGTTACATTGATGTTGGCTGTTAATTTAATTTTCCTTGTTTTAACGTTGTTACATTGATGTAGGCTGTTGATTTAATTTTCCTTGTTTTAACGTTGTTACATTGATGTTGGCTGTTGATTTAATTTTACCTGTTTTAACGTTGTGACATTGATGTTGGCTGTTGATTTAATTTTCCTTGTTTATCTTCTCTTTATTTATTTTAATGTTGACGTGACGCTGACAATTGATCTACTGTTAACGTTCTGACTATGAAGTTGCATATTGTTTTTCAATTTATCTTTTGAACGTTGTGAATTTGGCGTTGCTTGTTGATATTTTATTTAATCTTTTGAATGTTGTGGTCTTGACATTGACAGATGATCTACTATTTATTGTGGTTAACGTTTTGACCATGACGTTGTATGCTGTTATACTATTAATTGTTTTAAAGGTGTGACTTTGACATTGTCTGTTGTTCTACTTTTAACTATGATTAACGTTGTGCCTTTGACGTTTTCCGTTGATCTACTATTTATTGTATTTAATGTTGTGGTTTTGACGATTCCAGCTGATCTACTTTTTATTATGTTTATTGTCGTGGTCTAGACGATGCCTGTTGATCTATTATTTAGTATTGTTAACGTTGTGGTCTTGACGATGCCAGTTGATCTACTGTTTTATGTTGTTAACGTTGTGAAAATGACATTGTATGTTGTTTTACTATTAAACATACTATGTATTTTTTTAACGCTGCGACTTTGACGTTGCCTGTTAATCTACTAGTCATTCGCTTTAAACCTTATGTTATTGACGTTAATAATTATTATTGTTTTAAACGTTGTGGTTTTGACGTTGATTGTTGATTTTCTAATCATTGTTTTTAACGTTCTTACCATAACGTTGTATCTTGTTCTACTATTTAATATTTTAATGTTGTGACTTTTACTTTGCCTGGTGATCTTCTATTTATTGTGTTTGACATTGTGACATGACGTTGACTGCTGATCTACTATTATTTTTTAACGTCGTGCCATTGCCGTTGACTGCTGATTTCCTATTTATTACATTTTTATGTTTTGCCCTTACTGTTGATATACGCTATATGGTTTTAACAGTGTGACATTCTCGTTTACTGTTGAATTCATTGATGTTAACATTGTGACCTTGCCTTTGACGGCTGATTTATCAATTATAGTTTTAAAGTTGTGAACTTGACGTTGCCTGTATTTCTATTAGTCAATGTTTAACGATTATACCTCAACGTTGACGGTTGATATACTAGTCATTGTTTTAAATAGTTGTACCTTGCTGTTGACTGTTGATATCCTACTTATTGTTGTAAACGTTGTGATATTGACTGTCGTTCTTCTATTCATTGTGTTTTAACGATGTGCCTTTTACAATGTCTGTTTATCTACTATTGATGCTTTTTCGAACTTTCAGTGATAGTAAACGTTTATAAACAGGTAAAATTAATTAAAGGTTAAAACTTCTTGTAAGTTATGTAAGTACTAGTCTAGGTCGGTATCTGTCAACTGTGAATACACTCGCCGATTTTCGTACTTGTTCTTAAAGGATCGGTTTTAATCGTGAACGTATGACGACCCTATTCCACGGGCAGACATCTAACGATCTCATATAGAAAACACCTGACCATAAGGTTTATTCCTTAAGGCAGAAATAATGAAAATCGAAAGTTCTAAACGTACTGTTACAACAATCACTCCACCCACTCCATTCTCTCCATGCTCCGTCACGTGATGAGAGTGTGTCGCCTGCTCCCCAACTCTGTAAACATATGTATCAATGGTAAATAATCCATGTAACTGAACTGTCATGGAGAGGAAAATAACATTGTCATGTTGATGTACATTTATATGTCAATTTCCAATGTTATCATGCGACTGTTTACACAGACATTATTTCTATGTAAAAATAATTTGTTATGTATTCCTAATGCGCCAGTTCGATATACACTGATTATGCTGTATATTTCTATGTAAAAAGACCTTGCTATGTATCCATCGTGTGACAGTCCAATTTTCATGGACTATACTGTATATTTATATGTAAATAGACCCTGCAATGTTGTCCTCATGTGACAGTTGAATTTACAATTTTATCGTTCAAATAGTTTTACCATGTGACTATTTGGTAAGTGATAATATGTATGGTTCTAAGTGAACATGTCTACGGGTGTTTGAAACGATACTTCTGTACAGTATAGTATAATACAGTTTCTCAAAAATAGTCTCGTATTCAGAAATAAAATAATTAAATTTTCCCTCATACAGACGATATGTGAGGGAAAATAAACGTGCTCACGATGAACGATTCTTGTGTTACTGATGAAATTTTTGACCAAAACGTAAACTTCGAGTTTTAACTTCTTTCCCGACATCGCCCATTTCGAAACAATCCCACATGGTTCTAGCTTCAACATCATGTGATGGTTCTAGCTTCAACATCATGTGATGGTTCTAGCTTCAACATCATGTGCTATTTTTACCTTTCCTATATGCAAACTCCTGTTAACGCATATGCAGCAAACATAATTTGAACACATTGCTGCATACGAGAAATTCCTCAAAAATAATAGGTTCGCCATACTTATACCAATGATTTTAGATTTCTCAATTTTGCTACAAATTTGCTGTATGAGGAAAATGGTCAATACTCATTCTACAAGTGTATTTTATATGTTCTGTTTTTTCTTTGTTATGCTTAACCGTTCAATAATAATAATAAATTGACAATTTGGATAGTAGACTTTCTGTTTGTTTGTGGCCCTAAAAAAGTCCGTTAAAAGAGTTCGGATAGTAGACTTATTGTTTGTTTTTTGGCCGATGCTATCATATTTGTACATGCATATCGGTTTGTAATAAAAAAGACAATTTGGATAGAAGACTTTCTAGGAATTTGTGGCCCTAAAAAGG
>JAUELF010117606.1:0-15450 GCA_031471495.1 Clinocardium nuttallii | reverse complement strand
CCGCTAGCGACTGTAACGACAACCTCTGTCATTGTTTTCACATGTATTATTTTGAACTGGGCCAGGTGAGTTCCGCAACATATAGAGCTAAATGTGTCTTAGACATGCGGGAGATAGGATTCTGTAACGCTGATACGCTGGATACCGCTAGCGACTGTAACGACAACCTCTGTCATTGTTTTCACATGTATTATTTTGAACTGGGCCAGGTGAGTTCCGCAACATATAGAGCTAAATGTGTCTTAGACATGCGGGAGATAGGATTCTGTAACGCTGATACGCTGGATACCGCTAGCGACTGTAACGACAACCTCTGTCATTGTTTTCACATGTATTATTTTGAACTGGGCCAGGTGAGTTCCGCAGCATATAGAGCTAAATGCGTCTTAGGCAGAAAGGAGAAAGCCAAGAGTTGGCTGATAACAGGTGGCTGCCTAAAACAAGTCAAATATAGGACAGTGTTAATAAAAGGAAATTGGGGAAACATCGTGGCAATGGTTTTGGAAAGTCTCTATAAGGGAGAGTTTTTATTGAAAAGAGTTGAACTCATTCTGTCAAAAGAAGAAATTGCACATTGGTTTCAAAATACGTATTCTTAGATGCGCCTAAATGCACAGATCCGCCAGACGGAAGGATTACGCTATTACTTACTCTTTAATTTAAATTATCTATTTTATTTCGATCGCGAAACAAGCTGTAAGATTATAGTAATCCTGATCGATGTCGTTGTGCGGGAGACAGACGCCCTACCACTGTACTACTTACACTTCGACTAGTTGAACCGATGTTTATACGAGCCTGTACGACCAACTTCTCCAGCTGAATCCTTTAGAAATCAGGAGAAACGATCAATTGCTAAAATATTTTCTATTCTTTATCGAATTATTTGCAGCCTGTGTTTATGTTGGGAAAGTTAAATAATATTGTTTTACGAGAAGCAGATTCATTATTGTTGTTTTTTATTGTAGGTGGTGGAACTCTTTCTGATTGGGTTAGCCAATGATCCACATCAAATGCATCTCCATGGTTACAGCGTCAGGGTCGTGGGTACGGGGGTCGTAAGTATTTAAAGGGGAAGCAAACCGTGAAGATAGTATGTGGCACACATCAGGAAGTCCTGACTTTCTGACCACATACGTCACCAACTATCGTTGCCAGGTCTGTAACCTTTCCACCATACAACAAATCTGTAGCAGACGAATAGGAAAACATCTAGACAAAAATAAGGGAATTTTCTATAAACTAAATTATAGCTAATGGATAGGATCGAAAACAGAATCAAGCTAATAGTAAACTTGCTCTTGATGAGCAACCCTTTCGCCTAACTGTTTTCAGCAGTCTTCTATTGTAGGTGTTATTGAAGTTTTTGGGGAGAAAGAGTTGTCATTTAAAAACTTAAAAATTGCATTTTTGACAACATTTTGAGGAAAGCAGACATTGTACAATTTGAGCAGTATTGAGTAATTTCTCGTTTTCCGATTGGACATAAAAGTCTTTTCCTGTAGCGGCTTGGTTGTCAGACTTTATATATAGTGGATCATTGACCCTCAAAGGCAAACGGTCCTGGGCCTGATTAAGAAAGCATATGCACTGGTTAAAATTAATCTTTGTCGAACAACAATTCGTAGCCGTTTACCTGAATTTATAAATCCAGCGCTTTAGTCCCATATCAAGCGATTAAGTTACAAGGAGAAAACATGTACAGTGCTGAGTCTTATACGTCTTTACTTCTGAGTATGTCAAATGATCCATTTGTGAGCAAGTTTAAATCATGACGCAAACATGACGTGATATGCAAAATCAAATTCAAATTCATCAGGATAAACAATAAACATTTGCTTAACCAAGATACATCACCTTGCAACTGCAGCAGACGATTTTTGTAAACAAACAACGAAAATCGCCCAAAATGAACAGTTTCTCCCATCGCTGCATTGTTAACAACTCTAACTGACTATATCTTCATTTTAACCATGTCAGATGCTGCAGATTTGTTGTATGCAGTCAAGGTTTTAAGCCACAGAAGAATCCCACATGTGATATATTATGCCCTGTATGTTGAGCTTAAATTTAAGTCGACGCTTAACTAATGCACGACTGTCTTCCTGTTTATGTTTTAATTAAAAGATATCTGCTGAAAAATGTATTTTATTAGAAAACATGATCAACATTTCGCTATATATATATAAGACAACTATTCAGAAATACTCCTGATGTATTTAAGCTTTCCAACATAAAGACGCCCGACGCTCTACCACTGTACCACTGTCTTCCACTAGATGTGTCTGCATGTTGGAAAAGTGTTAAATTAATTGTTATTTCAGATTTCAACAGAGAAAGATGCTTTCAGGAGCATGTATGTAGAGGACATCATAAGACGAGACGAGAATGGTGAATTTAACAGAACTCTCATTAATCCATGGAGAAAGGATACAGTGACTGTCCAAGGCGCTGGGGGCTACGCCATCTTGCGCTTCAAGGCAGACAATCCTGGTATTGGCTTAGTAGTATAAATCATCTCCCTCAAAGAAACATTTTCTTCTGACCCCTGCTGCTAACCATTTTAACATCATGGAAAATGGATACATTGCACTATCTCTTGCCCACTTACAACGAATCTGAAGCAGACGATTTTTAAAACATAAAGGCAAAATAATCTAAAAGTGAAAGTAAAATTAGAAAACGAGACCTGTCCCTGATTATCAGGTTATTAATAGGATCTGAATAATTCGAACACTCATTGTCGAGGATCAACCAAGGAACTGTTGTAATGTAAATCTAGACATATATTACATGGAGACATATACACTGAAGGCTCTGGCAATACTGTATGGATACACTGAGGTATTCACCGTTGACCAAGGCAACAAGGCCCTGATTCACTTGATGCGGCTGATATAAATATATTTAAAATACCAAATGTCCTTGGAGGAGTAAACCATTTATGTAACCCGTTCCAACATATGGACGCTTTCAGACGTCCGCAGTAGACGACTTTTAAAAACGCTTTGGCAAAAGCAGAAATATGCTCCAAACAAGCAAGTTCTCTATTTGCCACAATGTTTTCATATTTTTAAGTTATTATACCTTCATGTGTAGAGATTGTCCTGATTTATGCCAACATGTTCGTCTGCTGCAAGTTTGTTGTATGTAGGATAGTGTTAAACATTGTGAAATGAATTGGACACCTGCATTCATCATTTGGACAAATGTACTAACGAATAGGGAGATAAGTTAACTTCGTGAGTGTTGGTATGACCCAGTGTCGAGCTAAGGGAGCTCAGTCGGGAGCATCGCGGACTGTTAATCGAGGGGTTGTGAGTTTGAACCCAAAATCGGCCAAAATTCTTTCCGACATTTAACAAAAGTCAATTGTCTTCCAACACTGAACTAACAGTATGTGAAAAAGCAGCCAGGTTGCTTGGGAAGACATTTATGGGAGTAGCATGTCTTACCTTGCTATCAAATACAACAAAGCGTGGACTTTGAACAATATCTTCACTGAATCAAACTATTTTAGTACATTGAGAACTCTGATACTGACATGAGATCTATTTCATTTCAACATACAGCGAATCTGCAGCTGACGACCTTTAATAAAACATCTTTGCAAACCATTTGGAAAACGTCTGAATATAATTGAAAACATTGTGTCAAAAGGAGAAATTGCTCATGTTGCGTTTAAATGCATATTCACATTGGATATGGTTTCTATTTCAGGAATGTGGTTTTTCCATTGTCATAGTGAGGGGCACATGATGCAAGGCATGGCAATGGCCATTAAGGTTGGAAATCCGTCCCAGTTTCCCAACCCACCTTTCTTCGTCCCAAAATGCGGAGGGTACCAGTACCAGCCCACATACCAGTGTGAGTCCGACACATCAAGCGCTGCCTCCGCCATTACGTCACTCTGGGTGATTCTGACTACGCTGGCATTTACAATCTCCTTTGCAGAGAGCCGTTCCTTATAGTACGCTCATCTACTTGAATGCATACAGCGCCGATGTAATAGAGATAGTGGCATTTATAGGTGCGATGTTGTTACCGGCTTACTACGATTGTAATTTTTATTGCGCATGTGTGAAAGGTCATACAAGAGGTCAACTGCATAATATTAACGTTCCGGTTCTTTTTACCGGTTAGCAAATCAATCGAAAATGTTCTTTTGTACTATAATCATTGTGTTCACAGTATAGCGTGAAGAGTATGATTAAAATTAATTGGCATTATGTTGCACTTTCCCTGAATTTATCTTAAAGCTAATTTAAAGTTGAAAAATGAGCCGTCTCGCGAGAAAACCAACAATGTGATCTCTGCGTAAAGTGTCGACCCTGATCAGCCTAAGCATGCGTCGCAGCTAACCCCGACAGACACGTTTCGCCTTCTGTGGATTTTCTGTTTCAGAAATAATTTCTCTATACCTCCATCCCTCGGACACGGAATGTGTCGGTCCGGATCAGTCTGCGCGGACAGCGCAGGCTGATATGGCCTATACATTACGCAGATGTCATAATGTTGGTTTTCTCGCGGGACGGCTCATTCACTACTTAACACTGTCTATGGTAACTTTATGTTTGATGATATCATCTGAAGAAGACATATCTTTGGTAAACATGATGGGATAACTACAGTGTTGACACTAAGAAACTTAACCTTTTCACTCAGTTTCGTTTACTATATTTATATATTCTTACTTTGGTAGTTCAAACCTTCCATTATATAGCATACTACTAGAAGAATAGAGCAAGCTATATATGAGTCGGTCCACGAGAAAACCAATAGCATGGACTCTGCGTAATGTATCGACCCGGATCAGCCTGAGCATGCCGCGCAGGCTAACCCGGACAGACACTTTTCGCCTCCTGTGGATATACTGTTTTAGGAATCATTACTCTATACCTCTATTGTCCTGAGACGGAATATGTCGGCCCGGATAAGCATGCGCAGACTGCACAGGCTGAACCGGGTCGATACATTACGCAGAGTTCACATTGTGGGATTCTAGAGTATTGAACTAATTGTTTGAAACTTCATCATTGAATGCAGAGTCGAAGAACAATAACTATAGCTTCCTTTAATGATGTTATCTCCCCTCTGTAACTCAAAGTAAAATGCTAAAGGTTGATATTATTCTTTCAAAAATTTCTCGAAGTGAGTTTTTGGGAAGGAGTGCAGAAACCAGGCACCTATTGTTATACCTATGTTATATATTAATCATCTCCTGTTGTTTGACATAATTTTAGTCATCTATATGTATGCATGTACATGTACTTTTATTAAACCACTTACTTATATATACTTTAATACACATCCTACCTTAAAGTATGAATTGTTTTTTGACTGCTTATCATTCTATAAGCAATACCCACAATATACTACGGGTTCATTTATCCTGACATTAGCCAATATATATTAGTGCTTAACCCGCAATCCTTGGCGCCAATGAGGACAGTCATTACTAACCATCTTTGGTATGACCCGGCCGGGGAACCCGCGACCCCCGCACCCGAGGCAGACGCTCTACCATTAAACCACCGAGAAATTGAGAACTTTACATCCTAAACGATGATTTTATAATTACTGAGATAATTTGCCTGTTCTGAAAACATCTGAAGACAAAACGTTACATCTAGAAAAGACAATTTTATAGTTTTGGCAAAACAGAAATATTGTGAAATTGCTGGTTTTGAGGAATAGTCAGGGTTGTTAGGGCATTGTATGGGCGGATTGGTTCCAAAAGCACTAAATTTGGCCCAGATTTCGCCCATGCCGTAATCTTTACATTTTTAACGGGCTCCTCATGGGGCCGCCAAATTGGCAATATCCAAAATGGCCGCCATCCGGGTTAGACGACAATCCCGGGGAAAATCTAAAATAGATAGAATCATGAATGATATCACATTTTAAGGGTTTTCGGGATTAGGGAATCCATTCATTCAGATGTTATTTCAATGATCTGAATTCCAGGTTTCCCTCATCGACACAGTAAAGGTCATGTTGGGTGGGGGTGGGGGTCATGTTTATGTTTGGTGTTTCATCGTCATCCCCAAAATACATTCCCATTATTAGCTGTGTGTTGCAGTTTTCAAAGTGAAATAGATACTTACATATCTCACAAATTAAAGGTGGCTGTTGAAATTACAAGGACATATAGGACACAAAATGGTCAAGAGGACGCACTTATATTCATGCGGGCTGTCGTAATAATACACACGTTTTTTTTATAAAGGGTCAATAGCCCTTCTCTCTAACTGTCTCACGGCTTTAGTTAATACAAGTACAATACAAGTAAGGGTAATCACCATGCAGCCAAGACAGATGCAGTACGCCTCTAGATGCATGGACATGGACAGGGAAAAACAAATTGAGATTGACTATGAACAGGGTATCTCAGTATCGTACAATCGCGTCATGGAAGCTAAGCGAGGTGTTTCACGTGCAGTGTGTGCTTGGCATGCTCAATCTTGGGTGGTGCTACCAACCAACAGCCATCGTTACTTCTCACTGGATGAGTTCAACTGATATACCCTGAGCGTGACAAATCATCTCTCTCATGTGAATCAAGGAGTGAAGCGGGCTCCCATCAATATTGACCCCTCCAACACATCAACTCCAAAACTACCAGATGCTAACGTGATTCAAACCACAGTCGAACTCACTCAAACATATGTATTTGCACCCCGACTCAGCAACAGCAAAGTCAGACCACCCCTTGATGTGCGATTCGACAAGGTCAAAGATGAGACATGGATGGCACACGTCATCAGGTTGCTGAAGCAAGGCACGCTGGCAGAGGATGATGCCATCCCCTGGTCTGGATACCACTCGATGCTAGCAATAAATTATTCGGTGAAGCCTCCTGCCGAGATCGGGTTATAAACTCTATTCCCAAACAAGGCGCATCTGCATCTTGAATGAAGCACGCGTTGGAGCTGACGATGCAGGCGACTGAGTTCCTCAACACCGGTCAGATCAGCGTTCTTTGTGCAGTTCAGCCACTGTATAAACATCCAACGGCAATACCCTGACACGTTTTGAGAAGACAAGCTAGTAGGTAGCTATGCTGGATGCACTGCACATACAAGCTAATATACATCTTATGATAGGGAAGCTGCTGTTGTACTCTCAGTAGGCTCAATCTGCACTCAATAAGCACCACATCAAGAGCACGAAGTTTCCCCACCAAGTCTCCCTCGTGTCTCTTTACCTGTTCAAGCAGGCCGCCTACTCCGAGTATTGTCAGGATGTAATGGGACCGCATGAGTCATTCGATATGTGGGATCAACGTTCCCAAACTCTACCCCCAGTTCAAGTTACGGAGCTGTGTGCAGTCACTGCGGGTAAGGCACTTTGCACACTATACAGTGTAAGCATGTGACGAACTCTGCGGCTGGTTTCACACCGTGGACGCTCCATGGACACTCCATGGACAAGACAAACTATGCTCGTTGGCTGCTTATACATGCTGAATTCCTGAAGGGCAATTTTGTTGTTCAGAAATCAGCTAGAAATCCCATGAACTGTCCAACAAAAGCCTCCAGACACATGGTGGAGCTTTTGGACTTTATGAGAAGCCCGAGTCCCTTACACTGTTTATGCTGACCGGACCGGACTGCATGCGGGTAATTGAGGAGTTTGAGGCCATCAATGACCCGTCCATCGCTCATCATGAGGAATGACACAGCTTGTAATTAAAGCAGTTTCAAAAGGATGTACTATCGTTCATCAAAGTGGTAGAGCAGCTGGGCAAACCTTTCCTTGCTAAAAGTCAGGAGCTCATAGTACTCGATACACACAATGTCACGGAACATGCCGTTGCTACTTCTCTATCTCAAATCCGTGAAGCTGACCAAACCCTCTATGCATCAGAGGTCATGGAAAGATGGGTTGCTGATACAATCAATCGGAATAACATGCTAACCTTCGCCAACCGAAATGATCCTTGAAAAAAGGTACAGGGGACAGCGGCGTCCAGAGGCAGAATACGATGTTATTTAAACAACTTTTCGTCTCACCCAAGTCACGACTCTGTATGGTTCGAAAATCGATTGACGGATTGATGGTTGCTGTAATCAAGGATCAGACATTAATATGTGCCCAAATAACAAGAAGTACCCAAGGCATTGACGCTGTATGAGATACTTATCCAGGGGTAAATAACCTCAAAGTTCTCGCGCAGCAACGACGTAGTAATAGCCCACAGACAAGAGTCGACGATGGCAGTACTCCAATCCCAAAACATGACTGGAACAGCAGTTTCCTAATAAATGAAGAGAACAAAAAGGAGCTGTTCTCCTTCATCAGAACACATATCTCCGAGTCTAACATGAGTGGAAAGCTGCTCCTGATTACCCGCTTTAAGACCGTGCTCTCCAAGAAGCATTGTGACCTCACAACACTTAAGCCGTGAAACCATCTCGAGGCAGACACCAGGATTCTCATGAAACTGGCACATGTGGCAAAGCAGGATCATACAACAGACAAGTTCCCACGGTGGACGGCGATGTCGTAGGTTTTTGACAATCGTTTTTTTTTCGAGTCCCTCAGTCTATCAGAGCTCTGGGTGGGCTTCGGTACTGGTAAAAACTACCGTTACATACCAGTCCATACCATCTACTCTGGTCTGGGCGTGCCAAATACTTGGCACTACCTTTCTTTCACAGTTCAACGGGGTGCAACACGACCTCATAGTTTCTTGGATGTGGCAAGACGACAGCATGAACAAGCATACCGGATCTCACCGACACACACGTGGATCTCACACATGACTCGACCTCTTCATTATTGAGTATGTGCATATGCAGCGTCTCGAGTGCTTTGTCATAGTCATGTAAAACAAGGGGTGTAGTGCGGCTGGTGTCAACGCGGCCAGACATCAACTATTCACCACTGGAAGCAAACTACTTGTAAACATCCCACCTTCCTAAGCCACACCGTTCCAGCATGTAAAGCCAGCTTTTCTGCATGCGAGTTTCTACTGTCGTCAGGTCACCACGGTCCAGAAGGAAATTCTTGACTTCAGTGAGTTGGATTGGCACAAATATGGCACCAGTACATTGCAACCACTTTAGACAACTCTCAAGCACAAATCAGTGGCATGTGCCACTCTCCAGCACTGTGGCTGCCTTAAGGCATATACGGGAAGGTGCAAATGCAACCACGCCGGTGTCCAATGCACGGCCCTCTGCAAAAGCGAAGGCGGTTGTTTAATAACGGGGTGCTGACCAGTAGTACGTGTTGCTGTTATCATAGAGTGCAAGCGAGAACGTATATATCGTAATGGTAATCATTAGTAATCATGTATTGGATATTGAACATCTAAATGGACATATGGGCATATAGCATTTTGTTACTGCAGATGTCTCCGAATTATTTTTGCAAAGATTGTTCCTGAATAATCTTTATTGACTTGTAAGTGACCTTGAATTGCAATCTTGACCTCAGATCATTAAATCAGAGAACCCGAAAACCTCTAACATGTGGTATCATTCATGATTTTGGGCCTTTAAGTTTTTTAACTGTGATTGACATCTAACCCGGATGGTGGCCATTTTGGATTTTACCAATATGGCGGCGTCAAACATTGAAAAAGTATAGTATGGGCGACATCTGGGCTAAATTTGGTGCTTTTTAAAGAATCTGAACCAAAATATCCCCAACACTCCTGACTAGAATTATATCGTATCACAGTGATAAACTTCTGAAGTGTGGAATGAGCTATTGTGATCACTAACCGTCCGGCGGCGTCGTCGTCGTACTCTGACCGTGTCTGTCTGTTCACATTTTCCTTCAAACAATTTGCTCATTCGACAGTAGACCAATTTCTATATTATTTCACAGAAATTTTCCTCAGGTGGTCCTCTTTTGAAATGTTTCAAATAATAAAAGTCCATGTAAAAGTTGTTATGGCATCAGGGAGAGGGAAAAAAAGAATAAACTTTCAAAATCTTCTTATCCAAAAGTACTTACTTTGATGAACCTCTACCAGAATTGTTCAAAAGCATGAAAAGCATGAACCCAAAGGAAGCAGGGCCTTTTTTCTAATATATGATTGGTAAACAGTTTAAACATCTTCTTTCCCAAGTGAACAAGCCTGATTTGATAATAATTTGGCACACATGTTCCTATGCTGACCATAGACCAACTTAGTTTAAGTTATTCCTATCATTTAAAAGAAGTATAGCCACCAGTGGACGGGGCTTGCTTTCCCTATATGTATATATGTAAAATAATCTTCTTATCTGAAAGCACTGGCCGAATTTAAGAATAATTTGTCTCAGAACTTTCTTTGGCTACCCTCTAAATTAAAATTATTCCGATCCTTTAAAAAACATTGCCAATCTGGGTTTGTATGCTCACCCGCATGGCGGTCGGGAACACTACACATTTTAAAATATAATAAACACTTAAAAACGCCGGCGTATTGGTCGGTTAGCAATTTTTTATGTTGTGGATCATGAGAAAAAACATGTATGAACCTCTCACTACCTGGAACCGGGTAGTTTTAGACGGGTTCTTTCTGCGTAAATTATTGACTGAACCGAGCAAGGGAGTAAAATGCCGTTACACTCCTTGTCATTATTATTATACTATATGGACCGTATAGAAGGGATATTTATAGTAACACATGCGGGATCCCCCAATTTATCATTTATATCATTTTTGTTATCATAGCGTAAAGACAATATATAGACCTTTTGAGTATTTTAACGAGGTATTGTGTGTGTTTACCGCATGTTTGCTGTAATATAAATTCGGACGCCTGTGCCCAGAACAACAGCTCAACAGTCAATATCACAAATAAAGGCCAATGTTAAATCAATACAGGCACAATATCAATGCTACAGATAAAGGTCAAATGTTAATCAAAGCGCTGAAAGTGATGAGGGTATAGGGGCATATGTAAGTTGAAAATATATGGCATAGTTAATATGGACAAACATTGTTGAATCAACGGCCTTTAAATAAACCGAATCCAAAATGTTTGAAACAACACAGATTGCTTGCCAATAACCAAAACCTAATTTATTAACGTTTGACCCTTTGCTTGTAAAACAAAATAAATCAGGACAAAAGATTAACAAAAAACCGCGAACCTTAATTAAAAGAATTCCAGTTCAGAAAGCATTAAAGATCCACAATGTATATTATAAGCATGCTGATAAATGAAAGACAATCAAAAGCATGCTATAGTTATGTCTCTTGTGCACTGCACATCTGTAGCTCATAAGTTTACTATACACCAAGCCCTAAATAAGTGCATAGAACATCTATTGCGACGGATGAGATGTGTGTTCGAAATATTGTATCGGTCTCCTCATCCCAATGTATAAGTGTGACGACTTTGAAATGAATCAACCAAACTGAAACAAAGGTTTAACCCATTAAAGCAAACCGTAACAGACAGACGGACAGATCGATGGACACAAAGATGGACATACAGTCAGTCGCTCCTGACAAAGTACACAGCTTGGGGAAGGACTCGTAAACGAACATGAGCATCTCACGGATCGCATGTGTTGCATGCAAAGTCATATAATAAGTGAAAACATGGAAAGACAACAATATACACACTCCAAACACAGCATGCTAAAGAAATGGTAATGGTGCACTGCGCATCTGTACGTCATAAGTTACCTACACACTAAGGTTGCATGGGATACAACGGAAATTAATTGAGACAATGGCTGAACTAAATAAACACAAATTTAGATTATTAAAATAAGCAGAACAGAGATATTTTCCTAGTATTTTGCCTTTTTCCTGATCACATGGACTTACGGTATAAATGTGACCATTTTGAAATGAATCTGCCAAACAGACACAACGTTTTAACCAATAATTGCAGACCATGACGGACTGACGAAAGCACATTTAGGTAGACAGCCGGCCGGACGCCGGGTAATGCCTCTCATCTTTACAGACAGAGACAACACATACAGTATTGATTACAGAAGACTGGTTCGACGCGGTAAAACACGTCTGTGTTTAGGAAAGGCTTAACATGTGTTTTGTATTTGTTATGTATTTGCAGTTTAATTGAATCTACGAAACGGAACCGTACAAGGTTAATTGACAAAAACCTATATAGACAAACTTTTAGTTTATTTGTCAACATATATATCTAGGACTAGAGTGCATATTGACGAATGTTGAATCTTCAATTTACGCAAATACAGATACATTACAAGACGAATGTTGATGCTAAGCATCAAAGACGCCGCGCATGACTTGAAAGCATGCTTAAGGGAAGCAGATTCAGTTCAGTACATTTGAATAACCTGTGCAAACAGACAGGATGTAAATATTTTAAACATGAAAATGTCTCTTTATTGTAAACAAGAAGGCCAAGATGTGCTCTAACTAGATCATTTAGATAAACGAAAACCATAGATGCAGAAATATTAACAGATATTAACCTCATTGTTAATGCTAGGCTTGTTTTAAGTTTAGTGTGACACAAGCTTTGGGAGGAGAGAGGAAAGTCTATTCTCCTTCCAGTTTAGCAGAAGTATGATAACAAAAACGGGAGTATATAAACCAAAAATGCAAAGTAATTTAAACAAGTTTAAAGATATTTATTATCAAAATTGAGCATTTATAAAATTAATAGAAAAAAGACCACATGTATAGGCTAGTCAATATATAGCAAGAATACAATGGTCTGAATGAACAACTTTGGGGAGGAACGTTTTAAGTTTTGAAATACAACAGACATAAATAGGACAAGACATCCCCCGGAAAAAAAATCTGAGCGTTGATCAACAGTAAACCAAACAATTAAACAAGCGTAGCCTAGTGAACTCCGTAAACCAACTTATAAAAAAAGTATAGCCTATGTAGTTGGGGAACAGTTATTAAATACAAATTAAATGTGTCTAAAGTTTTGTAATAACGGTAGAAGATGTACATATTTTGTATCTTTAATTTATTAATTTTCATAAAGGTTGTGTTTTCAAACATATTACAGATATATTGGTTGCTCCCTTTTCGATTACGTCACTCCATGGTACAGAATTAAAACCTATCCCATACTGACGCCGCGCTTCCACGCGGCGTCAATATTTTAAGTCCAAAAATCGCTAGAAGCTCCTCACTTATAAAATAAATAATGACCTTGCGGTTATATACGAAGTCTTTAAGGACCACCTGAGAAACATAAATATTATAAAGGCGTAATAACGCGAAAATAAAGGCGTCATAACGCGAAACAAGGGCGTATTAACGCTTATAAAATGCATTATTACACGAAAGAAAGGCGTAATCACGCTAAACAAATTATCTGTTACGATTAGTCAAAATGTGTCTAAAAGGGGGAAAGTTTGAAATAATAACTGTAAGGTGTGTATCTAGTTATACCCTTTATTACACCTAAATATGATATCTACACATCTTTTTAGACTTTAACAGTTGTAATTGTATATCTTCACACCAAACGGTAACAACTGTTTCAAACTGAGCCATCACATAATTAGTAAATATGTTTTTTTCAGCTGCTTATTAGACCTGGAATTACACAATATTTACAATAACTTGCGCGTATCTGCTCAGTAAAATCAAAGTCGTGTGCTGCAGATTCGTTGTATATGGAGAAATATCGGACTTCTCTGGATGTTTGGTTTTGTATTTTTGCGCTATACATGGGGTATTTGTACTTCTTTTCATTAATGTAAATATTAGCAGATTTTTAGCATTGATGTTATGCTATGTTTATGGTATGTACGATTGATAATTCATATCATTTGCAATGTTAACATCACACTGTTTGTTATTGGAGGGACTTCTTTTTGAGGGGAAAATCGAATACTGTTAAGCTATAGCCGATTTCTGAGAAGTACCTGTTAACTTTGAGGCCAGTTGCTTAGGCAAACGCCCCCAAAAAGAGGAAGTCTAGGTGAGACGACAAACTTTCGTTTAGTAGGAATTATTTGCGCGTGTGAATAACATTACAACAGTGGACTTCCATGCACATTTAGACGGCAGTGTTGAGTGTATGTTATACTTGTTGACTATATGACATCTGGGACGAAACCAAGATTAACACTGAACTTTTGTCTGACATGAACATATAGTACTTATTGACAAAAACTTCTTTCGTTATACACGAATCTGGTAGCTCCAGGTTTTTATGAAGGAACATCAATTTCCTCTTATCGATTGTGCTTGAGACCCTATACAGACCGAGCATTGACTCCGCCATGTCAGATCTGGTTCTTCGAGAGAACACTTGTATCTTTTTCGCGACATAATGCTGAAATGTTTAGAGATGTTTCACATCGGCGGTAGTCATATTACTCCAAATCTCTGATCCATACAGGAGGATAGGGAGTATAATTTTGCAATATAAGCTTGAGGAAACCATTGGATTGACTTCTTGGGGATTGGCGCCTTGCCCAGCCATGGAGAAAAGAGCAGTAAGGGCTTTGAATCCTCTCATTAAAACGATTACTCAGTTTCATATTCGAATCGTGAGTAATTCCTAGGCTGATAATGATATGTCATCAGCAAATGACGGGTTGCTAATCGTTGTAGACAATACCTTTGTTCCTAAGTTGCTGTCTTGTAGTTCAGTTATCAGGGCATTGATGTAGACAGGAATGTAGACATCATCATCCCTGACGTACCCCGCGCACCACGTTGAAGGTATCGGAAGTCTGGTTAGTGTAGTGAATTAAGCAATTTAAGTCGGTATAACAATCACGGATGATTCGAAGGATTTTACCAGAGTCCCATCCGTCCGAGCTTAGGCATTAGGGATTTATGTCTGACTGTATCGAAGGCCCCTTTTTGATCAAGACTAGCGGCATAAACGTCACTCTGACGATCAACGTTGTAGTACACAGTTTCCTGGACTTTGAACGACGAAGTAATACAACTTATTTCTTTTTGGAAGCCGTGTTGTTGGGGGCATGGTAATTGAATCTTACACAAGAGATAAATATGCTTGTATTCGATTCAATTGCAGATTTTCAAATAATTTACTAAAGCACGGCAAAATAGAGACAGGACGATAGCTAGAAGGGTCAGATTTGTTTGTTCCTTTGCCCTTGTAGATCGGGATAAGAACGCTAGTTTGACACTTTTGAGGTAACTTTTCGTACTTTAGGATATAGTTGAACAGTAATGGTAGTATATGTACTATCGGTTTACCTGCATATATAACATGCTTGTTAAGGATACAATCAATCTCAGGAGATTTATGCTTTTTTAGGATTTTGACTACGCTTTCGATTTGGTCCGTCGGTACGCCTAAACGCAGTGTTTGCCTGTTTGTTGGACAAGCAAACTTGGGATTGGTCCCTAGGCCTTCCAGATTCAAACCAGATGTTGCGCAGATGAAGCATTTGTGCGGATGATTGCTTTACCTCAGAAAACCAATGAGGTTTGGCATGTCTATTGAAGTGACTTGTCGGAAGACTTTTGGAGGCTTGAAAAATGCCGCTGCCCGGT
>JAUELF010117495.1:0-15451 GCA_031471495.1 Clinocardium nuttallii | reverse complement strand
ACGGCGTTTCCTGGGTAAGTTACCAGTAATACTGGTCCATTTATCCTGACAACAGTCAATCAGTCGTAACGTTATATCACGGCGTTTCCTGGGTAAGTTACCAGTAATACTGGTCCATTTATCCTGACAACAGTCAATCAGTCGTAACGTTATATTACGGCGTTTCCTGGGTAAGTTACCAGTAACACTGGTCCATTTATCCTGACAACAGCCAATCAGTCGTAACGTTATATCACGGCGTTTCCTGGGTAAGTTACCAGTACATACTGGTCCATTTATCATGACAACATCCATTCAATCTAAATCCTGCAAACCCATTTATTAACATTCTAAAAGTATTTGGTATAGAACAGGCCTGGAGTGATGGACACTTTCTTATATTTACATATCTTCATACTCGTTTAGTTAAAACATACATTATCTCCCATATTAACACAGTCTAACATGTACAACATTGTATCGATGGAACCGATGGATGCCCCCTATGTATAGCCAGGAATAGTGATTATATGCACTCTTTAAGTGAAGCTTTCCATAATTCCATTTAATTCAAGTCAGTAGTTGAGAAATAGCCCGGTAAATGCGGGACGGGCAGACGAAAAAACGAACGGACGGACAAGCGGCGACAATATGGTCGTCCCGTAAAATAGCGATTGAGAAACATAATGAATCGGGTTTTTGTGCGAACTATAGTTACGTCTCTCCGTCTTTAAATACGTTACAACTACAAACGGCACAGACAGTGTATCCAAAATAAGGTGTGAGACTATCGCCTGTTGTAGAAATATTACTCGTTGTGCACATTGAATAACTCAACGAAATCCAAACATACTCGAGTAATTTAACTTTGTTCATCTTGAATTGGGGTGTTAAACCAGAACGATGCCGCTACTACAGTTAATAGAGGGAATATTTCATTTATTTCCGATGAAATGAGGAACCTCGCTACTATATCTATCTACGTCAAGAAATAAACCGGCGAATGGATACATTAACACTTTTACAAACGGATATACTTTTACTACAGGTAATTAATTTAAGACGTTATGCTACCAGATGTGAATCTGGTAAAAAGGATGTTAGTTAGTGATAAATTATTATAGTGAAGACTAAAGCGATCTTGTACAACCATCATATCAAATATTGACCCCAGCCCCAGCCTTAACTGGATAGACTATTACAATAGGTGCATCCACATTACGCTGTAACAACGATTTACTGTTGGACGGGAAATGGAATGGTCTTTTTGAAATTTTCAACATGTATGAAAACGACTATGTACAGCGAAAGACATTGATGACGGGGAATAAACAATTCAAAACAAGAGTCAGAAAAGCTTAACATACTGCATATAAAGATCATCAGAGGTCAAAATACAGTGAATTTCACTTCTTATACAGTCAAACCTGTGTTAAAGACCCCCTTTGTTTAGCAATTCCATGCCTATAGCAACCACACTTTTAATTTCTAAATTATTTCTTTTTCCGCATACATATATTCTCAATTTAACATATACAGTATAACCTTTGATTAAAGACCACTAGTGAACACACATCAGATAGTTCTTTTCCCATGGGTGATCGATATATGTTAAATTGAGAATATACATTGGTATGGCTATGGATAGGGACATGAAAGGGCTTTAGCTGTAATGTCGTAATGTCGGTCTGTCTGATTGAAGGTACAGACGTCAGTCATCATTTATTTTTAGTAATACGGTTTTACGGTTATAAAATGTCGATAAGTCACCATTATATCAAATTTCATTGAAATAATTTTAAATAATGTACACGTTGTTTAAGAACGTTCAACTAAATGAACGTTATAACCTACCGTTTATCTGTGGGGAGAGCATCATCTTGAACGTTTTCATAACTATCGTCTAATGAACGTGTGTCGTCTGTCAGATAGCTGTCTGCTAGGGCCGACTTAAACAAGGGAAAATTGTTGAGCTCTTTGATGGGTCTGTAAGACTCTGAAAAACAGCAGTTAAATGTGTAAGCTAAATGGTACGCAACGCAACAATGACCAACTCTTCAACAATACGTAGCGGAAAGGTAAATACTAACACAGAAACATTGCAGGTTCAATGTAATGCTTAATGAATAAATAAAAAGCAGGTAAGGCTAACTAAATAATAATAAAAAAATAATAAGAGCAGGTAATGCTTAATATAACATAAAAACAATAAACTAGGAGCAATGTTATGCTTAATGAATCAGAAGGGTAACTAACACGGTAAGGGGAATAACGCTTAATAAATCAACAGGGTAACATGGTTAAGGCAATGTAACGCTAAATAAATCAACAAGGTAGCATGGTTTGAACAATGTAACGCTTAAAAAATCGACAAGGTAACATGGTTAGGGCAATGTTACGCTTAATAAATCAACAAGGTGACATGGAACGGAAAATAATGCTTAAAACATGGTAAAGCCAAGGTAATGGTAAATCAATCAACAAGGTAACATGGCATGGGTGGCTAAACAAATCGACAAGGTAACATGGTAAGGGAAATAATGCTTAATACATGGTAAGGCCAAGGTAATAGTTAATAAATCAACAAGGTAACATGGCATGAGCAATGTAACGCTAAAGCAATCGAGAAGGTAACATGGTAAGGGAAATTACGCTTAATACATGGTCAAGCCAAGGTAATAATTAATAAATCAACAAGGTAACATGGCATGCGCAATGTAAGGCTAAATAAATCAACAAGCTAATATGATTGGGGCAAGGTATTGCTAAACAAATCAACAAGGTAACATGGTCATGGCAAGGTTACGCTGAATAAGTCAACAGGGTAATATGGATAGGGCAATGTAACGCTAAATAAGTCAACAGACAAACATGGTTAGGGAAATGTTACGCTAAATAAGTCAACAGGGTAATATGGTTAGGACAATGTTACGCTAAATAAGTCATCAGAGTAACATGGTTAGGACAATGTAACGCTTAATAAGTCAACAGAGTAACATGGTTAGGACAATGTAACGCTTAATAAGTCAACAGAGTAACATTGTTATGTAATATTCAGCCTTTCATTTACTCATTCGCTCACTCGTTCATTTGTGTGTGATTTTGTGCGTTCGTTCATTCTGAGATTCGTTTATGATTACAGTGAATGGTAATTCATTGGGTAGTTGATTTAGTGTTTAATTAATCGACTGACTTGACATTCATCCAAACATTCATTCTTGAATTAATTAATTAATTCATTCATTTATTCATTCGTTCACTCATTCGTTCATTAATATTCTTCCATTTATTAATTTCATTAAGTTATTCATTCATTTATTCATCTATCCATTCAATCATACATTCGCTTGCTCATTCATTTCTCTACTCATCTACTCACTCCTAACATGGTAGGGCAAGGTTACGCTTAATAAGTCAACAGAGTAACATGGCAAGGGCAAGTCATTCGTATTAAATCAACAAGGCACGGTTACGGTCAGGGCACGGTTACGCTAAGTAAGTTAACAGGGTATCATGGTAAGGGCAATGTTACGCTACAAAAGTCAACAGGGTAACATGGTTAGCTCAGTGTAACACTAAATAAGTCAAAAGTGTAACATGGTAGGGGCAATGTAACGTAAATATACCAACAAGGTAACATGGTAGGGGCAATGTAACGTAAATATACCAACAAGGTAACATGGTCAGGGCAATGTTACGCTTAATAAGTCAACAGGGTAACATGGTTAGGGCAAGTCATTCGTATTAAATCAACAAGGCAACAAGGCTATAGGGAGAAGATTATTATTAATACATCAACATCTTATTTGTTAAACAAGTGAGCATTGTCGCGGGAAATAAGGCCCGCCGACTGTTGATATCAGCTGAATCAGATTAGCTTACACTATCATACAGATAGATAATAATTATAACTATCTCATAAGATGCCTTATATTTCTATTGGTTTGATGGCAAAAAGTGCAAATTCACACTTTTGTAGAATGTAACAAATGCAATAAATTTACACGCTTCCACTTTTCGAATGACGATATGACTTTTAAATTGACCCATATTAACCTTATACTTTAGCACAAACACACCAAAATAATGACAATGAGTGCAACTCGTACCGGGTCACTGTAAAACCTACACAGATGTTTACAATTCTTTTGACGACCGCTGCAAGGCCAGACGTGTATACACCACACCGTCTATTGATATTTAGAGTATAAAAAACACCTTCAAACGGACAGCCTACTATTAGCAGGAGACTGTGCGGATACACAGCCTGATCGTAGTACCCTCTGAACCGTGAAAAGCCATGTTACAAAATAACTGCTATGTGACACCGACAACATTCTGATACATTATGTAGAAGACATATCGAACAATAACAAATGTCAGAATTAAAAGTGACATCAGGTCGCGATTATCTTTGAATTATAAATGAAGAGTTTGGGAGTCCCGAATTCTTTGTATAAAATATTCATGCTTTCCCACTATTGTGTTGTGTAGGGCATGTCAGATGCTACGTACAATTGAAACTAAAATGTATAATAACTTTAACGTAAAACTTGCGTAAAATTGTTGTAAACAATAGGGCATTGATGGCCCTAGTTCGCTCACCTGAATTTAGCAGTGTAATACAATGCAAAACACATCAAGACAATTTTTTTCTGTCAAAGATTCAAAAAGCAATTTCAAGATTTTCTTTCATTTGGTTTAGCGATCTATATGTTTTTACCTGATATGACCCATATTTCAACATGAACTAGATATCATAACATTCTGAGAAAGTTTCAACTTGCTCAAAGTAAAATTGCTCTCTTCGGAGTTTTAACAGTATTTTCCGTTATTGACCTAGTTTCTGACCCAATATGATCCATATTCAAACTTGACCTAGATATAATTCAGACAAACATTCTGACAAAATGTCAAGCTCCTGAAACCAAAATAGTAGCCTCCAGAGTGTTAACAAGTTTTTCCATCCATTTCGCCAAGTGACCTACCTTTTGACCGAGCTTAACCTGTATTCTAACTTGGACTAGATATCATTACGATAAACATTCTTACCAAATGTGAAGCTACTGAAGCAAAGGATGCGGCTTTTACAGTGTTAACAAGATTTACCTTCATTTTGATTTAGTGACATAGTGACCCAACATGACCTATGCTTGAACTTGACCTACATAACACCAAGACAACAGTTCTGTTGAAGTTTCAACATGCTCAAGTTAAAAATGCAGTATCCAGATGGTTAACAAGACTTTCCTTCAAGTTGGCCTAGTGACCTAGTTCTTGACATGTGTCTCATATTTGAACTTGACCTAGATATCATTCAAACATATTTCAAGGTGATGTAGCAAAAAATGCGGCTTCTACAGCGTTAACCAGATTTTCCTTTAATTTGGCACAGTGACCTAGTTCCTGACCAAATATGACCCATATACGAACTTGACCTGGATATCATTAATACAAACATTCTAACAAAATTTCAAACTGCTGAAGCAAAATGTGCGTCCTCTAAAGTGTTTACAAGATTTTCCTTAAATTTGACCTTATGACCTACTTTTTGAACCGACGTGACCCATGTTCTTAAACGGATGAAGAATAATTAATCATTTTAATAGAGTTACCATTTAACTTAACCCTTTCCCACATATAGACGCTTTCTGACGCCTCTGTAGAAGACAACTTTTGAACACATTGTGTCAAAAGGATGAGCAATTTCTCCCTTTGCTAATGTTTTCAACTGTATTTAATAATATAGCTCTAATTTATGGATTTTTTCAACGTTTTTGTCAATTTGTTTTATGTGGGAAAGGGAAAGGTTACCTTTTGTTGCAACGTTTTCAAAATTCGTCAGAAGTGATCTTCATTACTAAGATTGACATATGGCGATGTTAACTAATAAAGGCATACGTATTTCATATATTTATGTTTTAACCTTTAACCTTTGATATCTCTATCACTAAAGCAGATATACATTAAGAACTCTTTTTTTGACTAAGATTCAAATACATGTATGATATCTTTTTGACTAAGCTTGAGATACGTGGATGTTATCTATATTACGAAGATGCACATACGTTGATAATATCTTCGTAACTAAGATTTATATACGTGGATGCTATCCTTTGACTAAGATTGATAAACATGTATGATATCTTTATAACTGAGATGTAGATACGCAGGTTATATCTTTATGACTAATACATATATTTGTAAATGTTTTCTTTGTGACATAGGTGGATAAACATGAATGCTATCTTTATGACTAAGTTGGATAAATGTATAGTATATCTTTATGACCATTTAGAAAATACGTGGATGTTATCTTTATGAATGAGATAGATATACGTTTTCTTAATCTCTATGCATGAGATAGATAGATGTGTACTTAATATATATGCATAAGATAGATAGATGTGTACTCAATCTCTATGCATAAGATAGATAGATGTGTACTTAATCTATATGCATAAGATAGATAGATGTGTACTTTATCTCTATGCATAATATAGATAGATGTGTACTTTATCTCTATGCATAAGATAGATATATGTGTACTTAATCTCTATGCATAAGATAGATAGATGTGTACTTAAGCTATATGCATAAGATAGATAGATGTGCACTTAATCTCTATACATAAGATAGATAGATGTGTACTTAATCTATATGCATAAGATAGATAGATGTGCACTTAATCTCTATACATAAGATAGATAGATGTGTACCTAATCTCTATACATAAGATAGATAGATGTGTACCTAATCTCTATGCATAAGAAAAATAGATGTGTACTTAATCTCTATGCATAAGATCGATAGATGTGTACTTAATCTCTATGCATAAGATAGATAGATGTGTACTTAATCTATATGCATAAGATAGATAGATGTGTACTTAATCTATATGCATAAAATAGATAGATGTGTACTTAATCTCTATGCATACGATATATGATGTCAATGACAAAGCGACACAGAGAGGGAGCGTCACTGACAAAGCGACAGAGATGGAGCGTCAATGACAAAGCGACAGAGAGGGAGCGTCAATGACAAAGCGACAGAGATGGAGCGTCAATGACAAAGCGACAGAGATGGAGCGTCAATGACAAAGCGACAGAGATGGAGCGGAGCGTCAATGACAAAGCGCTAGGGAGGGAACGTCAATGACGATGCGACAGAGAGGGAGCGTCGAGGACGAAGCGACAGAGAGAGAGAGAGAAAGTCAAGGACGAAGCGCCATGGAGGGAACGTCAAGGACGAATCGACAGAGAGGGAGCGTCAATGACGAAGCTAAAGAGAGGGAGCGTCAATGCCGAAGCGCCATTTAGGGAGCGTCAAGGACGAAGCTACAGAGAGGGAGCGTCAATGACAAAGCCACGGAGAGGGAGCGTCAAGGACGAAGCGCCAGGGAGAGAGCGTCAATGACGAAGCGTCATGGAGGGAGCGTCAAGGATGAGCTACAAAGAGGGAGTGTCAAGGACGAAGCGACAGAGAGACAGCGTCAAGGATGAAGCTACAGAGAGGGAGTGTCAAGGACGAAGCGACAAAGAGGGGGCGTCAATGACGAAGCGACAGAGAGGGAGCGTCAAGGAAGAAGCTACATAGAGGGAGCGTCAATGACGAAGCGACAGAGAGACAGCGTCAAGGAAGAAGCGACAGGGAGGGAGTGTCAAGAAAGAAGATACAGAGCGGTTACGTAAATGACGAAGCGACAGAGAGGCAGCGTCAAGGAAGAAGCGACATAGAGGGAGTGTCAATGACAAAGCGCTAGGGAGAGAACGTCAAGGACGAAGCGACAGAGAGGGAGCGTCAATTACGAAGCGACAGGGAGCGAGCGTCAATGACAAAGCGCTAGGGAGGGAACGTCAAGGACGAAGCGACAAAGAGGGGGCGTCAATGACGAAGCGACAGAGAAGGAGCGTCAAAGGAACGTATCATCAATGACAAAGCTACAGAGAAGGAACGTCAAGTACGAAGCTACAGAGAGGGAGTGTCAAGGAAGAAGCGACAGGAAGGTAGCGACAAGGTAGCGACAAGGTAGAGACAAGGGGCAGCGTCAAGTACGAAGCTACAGAGAGGGAGTGTCAAGGAAGAAGCGACAGAAAGGTAGCGACAAGGGGCAGCGTCAAGGACGAAGTATAAAGGAAGGAGGACACTACTTCCATTATGACTACTGCAGAAGTACACCCTACAGGTATACTAATGATGATCAAGACTAATCGAATATTTAAAAAAAATAATCCAATTTCAGCTTTAGCTATTCTGAATACAATAAGTGTGGTTGACTTAGTGTTATATTTCTATCGTACTTCCCTCCGGAATTGGTTATAGACGTAATTTAAGTAATAACAATTTTTTCTGTCCCCATTAAAGTCGTCTACGACAAGTACAATCATAATATAATTTCATTAGGAATCAAACGTTCAAACAATTAAACATATGGAGAGTTGATTGTCAGCATTATAAATATTAAGCCCCTTCTTAAATTAATTATATATTCGACGGGACGGAAAATCTGGAGATTTGTCCCAAAAGAGTTGTCTTGTATTTATAAGGAGATATTGTTTTATTTTTGACACAAAACATTTAGCTTTGAAGAAATTGTTTTGCATATTGTGTTAATTTGTTCTTCAAAGTGAAGATGGTTGTCGATTTCGACTCCACGAATATATGTGATGATACCCTTTGTGTACCATCTAGATACACTGTTAAGCTGTTGTCTGTAGAATTTGAAAGTCCATTACTTGTTTCCTTTAGAAATGATTAAGTTTTACTGTTATTTACAGATATATGAAGGGTAGCATCGTCAGCAAAGAGGATAATATTTGAGTGTTTAATGATCAAATATTCCCGACAAATTTATGATGCTGACATATTTTACATTGTAATACATGGGATATGGATTGAATTATTAGTCAACATTGTCAGTTATATCGCGGCGACCAGTTCATGTTTCCGGACTTCACTAATTCTCTACACCAAAGTCTTTACAAGCAACTGGAAAACTATGTAACGAGTGATTTTTTTGTATATCTTAGATCTTCAGAAAACAAAAGTGTTAAAAGAAAAATGTATATTGCCATTCAATGTATGTGTAAGTGAAAGCATGAACGCCAGACAGACGGATGGACAGACGGACGGACGAGAAGACGGACTTACTGCGGAGAAGTGAACCGTGTGTGTTTCCCTGGCAAGGCATATGTCACATAACTTTGCTGCTTATTTCATTATTTTACTACATATGCAATTGAGCCGGTAAGGGATGGAATAAATAGTTAAATGTATCATTTGAAATATCCAGTCTGAAACAATCCATTAGTATTTCTCAATGAAACTTTAAAAAGCATGTAACCTCACTTAGTCCGCTCCTATGCTGTAGTTCGTGAATTAAAGAAAAACAAATCGTGATCAATTGATAGTCTTCTAAATGATTGAATATTTTATTGAACCTATATTAGTGTTGCATTTGGTTGATATATTTAATTGAATTTCAACTCGGGTCATTTCCCTGAAAACTGATGTGAAGGTATTAGTATACCAATATTTAATAAAAATAACATTTACTGGTGTATTAAATAAATATATTGTGCATGTGTTGACCTAAATAAGGCGTTTAATAGTGTATACCACAACGGACTATGGTTTAAACTACGCAATTGTTTCGAATGCGCAGTGGGTTTTAAAACAGGGGGAGGTAATATCACCTTTACCGCATTTACTTACGTCAATTATGTTTTTTATTTTTTATTAAGACAGCACATGCATGATTCAATACTTCTTGAATATAGTTATATAAAGCACGTCTTCACAAACATGCCACAATTAATTTGCACAATGAATATTCTATAGACTGTCGAACCAGGGAAGCGAAAAATGAGACACAAATTTGCTTTATAAAAACAAATATCTAAACCTGAACGCGAGCAGGACATTTGACACTGTCTGGAACAATACTGCATTCGATAGGATGAGTACATTGGAGACCAAATAGCACGCATCGTCAAAAGAAGATTAGATCTGCAATGTTCTCGTCCACTAGAATTATATAACAATAGGTCCCCGGCCGATTCAATTAGGAGACTTTATGAATTACACTTTTGCAGACACGTTTATAATATTACTTTGTACAAGCATTTATTTTCCAAAATGTAAGCTCAGACACTAAAACGGAAAGAGTCTTTGTCTGGTCTTTGTTTACAAGTTGCCTTTAATTGCAGGGTGATTCATACAGAAACTGAGTATTTGGAAAACTTAAAGTATGGTCGCTATAGACAGGGAATTGCTCGTATAAGATGGTGTTTGGCACATATTTGACTGCATTTAAAAAAACCAAATTATTCCCAATGCCTTAGTCAAAGATAACTTACAATGTTGCAAATAGTATACGCTTTGCTTTAAGATGATAAAAGTAAAATAAATAAATATGCACTATCGATAAATGGTAAAACTGCTTTATCTTAAGGGCGTAAACTGAATGTTTTCTTTGTTAAAGCGTGGAAACGGACTATGTGTCAACTGGTGGATGAACTAAACCCCGTTTTATCGTGATTTATTCGAGGCTGTCTGACACGATATTAGACAGCTACAACGTGATATGTTTATCAAGCTATACGTCGTGGGATCGAAATAAGTCCCAGTCTGACAGCCGCATGTTTAAACACGAAAGTTATGGTTGTTTTAGTACGATGGTTGACGTGTACAACGGAATACTTTTTAAAGTCGAGTTTTATTACTGAACTATCAGAGCCCTCGGTAAAGGGAAGTCAACTGATATTTTCCCCTCAATATCTCTCTTATTTTTCAACCAAATACAATGTTGTTGGTACTCAAAATAATCGTCTCAGTCAGACGATTCTCAAAATACCCACACCATAGGGTTTAAGGGTTAAATAGGGATTCCAGAATGTGCAATTTAACATCATCTATATATATATATATATCTTTTATAGGAAGAATCCTAGATAAACAAGACTAGAGCACATATCTGTTGGGACTTGATAATGATAAACTTCAAACCAAAAAGCCGTGTTTCCCGACCTTATGTCCAAATTAACTCAGACTTCATTCACGCTGTCCTGACTAAAACCTAAGAACAACGTTGACATGGTGAAGCATCTTAAAATCTTTGATAAAAGAAAAATATGCTGTTTTCCGTCCTTTTTGATATTCTCTTTTTTGGTATGTTCTCTTGTTTATACAAACAGTAATCAGTCAAACTTAGAGCAATTAGTGAGCAATGTCAATAGCGCCACAACTGAATCAGAGTTGGATATTAATTTAGACTTGTTCTATTCTCTAACTGATGAAATATGTAAACCGATTTGTAAAAAACATGTCAACATTAATAAAACCAATGTTAATAGAAAATGTCACTAACAAAAGAGCCAACCGTGGTTTGATAAAGAATATCGTAAAACGAGGTCACACTTTTATAAGGAGGTAAAACATACAGAAAATCAAACTTAATAGAAAATAGGGAATGTCTTATCAATGCAAGAAAAATACATAAAGGTACTGTAAAACAGAAGCGTAAATCTTATAATAATTCCCAAACAGGAAAACTTGAAACTTTTTAAAAGAACTCAAAACGCCAACAAATATTGGAGGTTATTAAAATCTGTATATACGAATTGCTAAATGCAATATCAAAATGTCAACTTTTTAACAATACTTCAAAGCAATAAATAATCCTAATTCATTTTTTTTAACAACCAGACGAAGACGTTATTTGATTTTATTCGAGGATTATAGACAGTGAACTACAAGTTATGTTTGACGAACTTAATATCCCAAGATCAACAAACGAAATTGGTAAGGTCTGCAAAGAATTATAAAACAATCGTTAAGGAGGACCGGATCATGTTATAAACGAATTGTTTAAGTATGGTATAAATTACTTCGAAACATACCTCGTAACGGTATTCAATAAAACAATCGACATGGGTTACTTCCCCTTAAAATGGAAGAAGGTTATATAATCCCACTGTTTAAGAAGGGCGATCAAAATAAACCGGAAAGTTATCGAGGGATAACACTTTTAAGTACATTTGGTAAACTCTTTACTAGAATTTTAAATAACAGATTAAGTAAGTGGGCGGAGGATTATAATATATATGTTGAAGCACAAGCAGGTATCCGCAAATCATGAGTACAATCGACAATATTTTCATATTGCACGGTTTAATAAATAAATTCATCAATGAAAACAACTTTACGTGTGTTTCATCGATTTTACCTGGGACTACGAATGAGTGCACAGATTTTACTAAAGCATTTGATTTGCTCGTGAAAGAAATTATATTTTATAAATTAATCCAATATTAATCCAATATTGGATTACAGGTAAATTATTGCAATTAATAAAGTCGCTTTATCTAAACATCAAGTAAAGGGTAAAATATGATAACTCGTTAAGTGAAAGTTTCAGTTGTTTTATTGAAGCGCTACAGGGGGGACTGTAAGTCGCCATTTATTTTTTCAATGTATGTAAATGACTTAGAGGACTACATGTCTCTAAATGAATTTGACGGCGTGCATATGGGCATGTTGAAACTGTTTTTACTACCATACCCGGACGATATAGTTTTATTTGCAGAGAGCGAGTCTAGTTTACAAAAGGGTCCTGAAATACTTCTTAGTTATTGCAAAAAATGGAAATTATCAGTAAATGTAAAGAAAACAAACGTCACGATATTTAGAAAAAATGGAAGAATACCGTTAACGGCAATCCATTAGAAATAGTAAAACAATTTACATATTTAGGCATAACTTTTTCTTCAGGAGGGTCCTCTCATCATAGTTTTGATTATATAGGAGGGCAAGCTTTTTCAAAATGCATATTATGTAATACATTAGAAGACGAGTTTCATGTATTACTTGAACATGTTGAATGTCCATTATACAATGATTTAATCTTCATAAGAAAATAATATTGGTCCAGACCAAACATTTCTAATGATTCATCGAAATGTTAACAATAACCAGAACACTTTATCCAAATTATGCATTTTCTATATAACAATTTAGAAAAAAGAGCGAAGGCACTTGTATAATTATCTCTATTAAAATGTATATGTTTTATTGTTGTTAAATGTTTTTCAAAATGTAAAAGCAAAATATGTATATATGTGTGTAAAATGTTTATCAAAGTTTATTTCCATTTTCGAGATTCATTTTAGTCCTATTCTTCTTCGATACAAGGATAATGATTAACATTGTATAACATATAAAGAGACAGGTCGCTTGCGTTTCGTTTTGGTAAGCACTCGAAACTCTTAACTAGAAACTCTTAATTAGAATAGATTATTGAACTATATATTTTACCTATATAAATTGATATATACCTACTAACTTGCACATTTAAGTTGCAGATTTTTTATTTAATTTCGGTAAAATCTGCAACTCTTTGTCATGCATTATTTAAAAAATAAAAATGAATTAGCTTTTTCTATTGTCGCTTTTCTCTACTACTTTTCCGTATTTCTATGTAGTCATTTCGTAAAATATCTACCATTAACCATGAAGCAGATGTAAATGATAACAAAAAATGTATATACATGTGTGTTTGTAATAATGTACAAGATTGACATTTTGTCTTTAGTGAATACATCTATTTATCTATCTTTATAATTGATCTATTCTAAAATATTTGCCCTACCAACAGTAGTGAAAGCATATTCGATCCTCTATCGTCATGTTATGATGTTGACCAAATTCAAATTTAAGTTAATGATAGGTTACTCGTAATCTGAAAAGAGCTTTTCGTAGGAAACAGATGGTAACATTTTAATATAATTCGGGTTTAGTAGAGATTAAAAGTATTTTTTGGAATTGTATCTCAATGAATTAGTATTCTCGACATACCAAATGTGTGTATCACAGTCTATGACTAGAAACCACACTGATGAAACATAATCAAATGACAACCGACACCATCGAATCTATGTTAACCCGTACCCACATACAGACATTTTGGAAAACATTGTGGCAAAATGAGGAATTGCTCATGATGAGCAATTTCTCCCTTTGTCAGGATATTTTTTATTGTCTCTTCAGTTATTACTAGTATACCTTCATTTATAGGGCTTTCCATGTTGTTGTATTGGTGTCTGTTGCAGATTTACTGTATGGAGGAAAGGGTTAATAGAAAAACACGAGTAACACACTGTACTGGAATACAAATTGCCTTACCTGTATAAGACACTTGAAGGACAAACATGATACAACAAAGCAAGTGGACAATATAGAACGGCTGGACGATGTTGGTTATCTCCACCATGGTTAGGTCTGACGAGGAACTTCCGACGGTGTAGAACCTGAAAATACAGGAAGATTGTTCAGTTTACTGGCTAATAATACTGTACGGTTTACTAAATACTATTGTACGGTTTATGGGTTAATACTACTGTATCATTTACTGGTAAATACTATTGTACAGCTTACTGGTTTATAATACTGTATCGTTTACTGGTAAATATTATTGTACGGTTTATTGGTTAATAATACTGTATCGTTTACTGATAAATACTATTGTACAGTTTACTGGTTAATAATACTGTATTGTTTACTGGTTAATACTACTGTATCGTTTACTGGTTAATACTACTGTATCGTTTACTGGTTAATACTACTGTATCGTTCACTGGTTAATACTACTGTATCGTTCACTGGTTAATACTACTGTATCGTTTACTGGTTAATACTTCTGTATCGTTCACTGGTTAATACTACCTAACATTTTACTGGTTTATACTACTGTACAGTTTACTGGTTTATAATACCTAACATTTTACTGGTTTATAATACTGTACAGTTTACTGGTTTATACTACTGTACAGTTTACTGGTTTATAATAATGTACGGTTTACTGGTTTAAATAAAAGTACAGTTTACTGCTTTATAATACTGTACAGTTTACCGGTTTATACTACTGTACAGTTTACTGGTTTATAATACTGTACAGTTTACTGGTTTATAATACCTAACAGTTTACTGGTTTATAATACTGTACGGTTTACTGGTTTAAAATAATGTACAGTTTACTGGTTTATAATACTGTACAATTTACTGGTTTGTCAAGAATCTGGGAGCCGGAGTAAATCCATACTGGACGTAATGCAGCGACCAGTACTTACATGTAACTACATAATCTGTGTTATAAATTTAAAAAAAAAATGAATAAACCAATACATTTTGTTTTATTACCACTCTAGCAGTTTTCAATTTTTTTCAAAGTAAATCCTAACACATTGTATGTTGGCATGAATGAGCGCGACTTACATAAAACATTGACATTTTGTAAGAGTGGGCTAAGCAACTAAACAAGAGTGGGCTGCCAGCTAAATCAGCTAAATTAGCCCCAATATTATTGTTCTAAAGTTAAAATATTGAGGAAATGCATCAACAATCTACATATTTAAATATCACAACTAATAAACTCCAGACCGAAAGGTTCGCTGACCGCCACAAAAGGCATCAA
>JAUELF010117494.1:0-25878 GCA_031471495.1 Clinocardium nuttallii | reverse complement strand
GACTCTTATCGTCTGCATATATATTATACATACATAACTGCAACTTAATACAAAATAAACCCTGACAGATTCCCACCAGACTCATCACCGTCTGCATATATATTATACATACATAACTGCAACTTAATACAAAATAAACCCTGACAGATACCCACCAGACTCTTATCGTCTGCATATATATTATACATACATAACTGCAACTTAATACAAAATAAACCCTGACAGATTCCCACCGGACTCTTCAGCGTCCACACTCACACTATCTATACATGTTTGCGTATTCTGACAGACAACTTGAGGTCCCACTAGTTTAATGCATGTAAAACTCAAAGTGATGTCAACGTGGAGTGTCCTTTAGACCCCAAATCGCAAGATGTTGCTCCTATTTGTATTTTTATGTAATTTCATAAACATGTCATTGCATACATGCAAATGCTTATGTGTACATATAGTACAAGCGACATGGCCTGGACAACAAGTGACAATAAACTGATAGTAATTATTGTCAATGTAGACGCATTTACAAACTTAGAATGGACGTAATGGGTCCATAACTGTTACGATTATGCTAGCAATGACGGTGTTATAGTTTCCGTTCACGCTTTACACCTATGAAAGTCAATGGAAGGGGTAGGTTCCAATTAACCTGACATAAACGTTACCCAAACCTACCAACAAGTCTGGTCCCGGCTTACTAGAATAAATTCGTACGTATAGCAAGATCCATCTATATTTCCAATTCTGTTCAATAAACATACGTTCATTTACAGACATTTTCTATAGTTTTGCTTATATAATCTCCAAGCCGTCTCCTGCAGTATTTGTTGTATGAGGGAAAAGGGGGTTCGTATCCGAAAACCAATATGAATAGATCCATAGAAAGCCTTGTTTTTATTTACCATATCGTCAAGACGATGAAGATGTTTTAATCGATTCCGATGTTTATTATTATTTTAATTTTCAGTAACGACAACTGTGTCTGTACCGAGTGCGTCGACAACTATCACAGGTGCAGCGGGTACGTATATATATATATTTATAAGGTGGATACAATTAATGTTACCAATGAGCCGTTCCAAGAGAAAACGAACATCCTGGACTCTGCGTAATGCATCGACCCAGGACAGCCTAAGCATGCCCCGCAGGCTCACCCGGATAGGCACTTTTCGCTTCCTATGGATTTTCTGTTTCATGAATCTTTACTCTTTACCTCTTGTCCCCTGCGACGGAATGTATCGGTCCGGATAATAAGCTCATCTGGGTCGATACATTACGGAGAGTCCATACTGTTGGGTTTTTCGTGGAACAGCATATTTAACCGTACAGTGTATGGCAAAGGCCTCATGAATGCTTCTTTGCCTTTAACGAACCGTGTAAACCCAGATTGGTCCGCGCGGTAACACAAGGGGATATGTTGCAACAATTGTCCCAAGTGCCCTTTGGTTCGATTTTCCAGAGCGCCGCCTATACACTCTTTGCTGGATCCATTTCTACCAACCTAACTTAGCGCTAAGAAGTACTTAAATTCTTAAAAGCATATTTCATCATTTTTACCTCCCTAGTATTTGTAAAACATAACGGAATGTATTTAAGTAAATGACACAATTTACATAAATACAATACTTGTTAAGAAATGAAATAGCTTGGCATTTTTATTAGGTAAACAAGTATGATGAACTACGATTGTAAGTATTAAGTTTGACTAAGCACCAAGTAAGGATGGTATAATATAATGCTGGTCTTCGACGTAGTTTTCTGGGATGTGCGTAATCATTACTGTATAAAGACAAGTAAACATAAATGTAGTAATATGCATACAACCGATTCACAAAGACATTATGTGTAGGAATATGTTCCTTGTTAACTCTCTGTCAACCATTGGCGAACACTGCAGAGCCATATCTATCTGCATGGATGTGCTGTTAGCATTGGCCGTCAATAATTATATGCTGGTTACCCTGGAATGCCGCTTATTGAACTTTTGGATATCAAAACTACTTATTCAGACATTACATCCGCACTATCCAATATTATATAATTCATTGCCTTAAACTGATCTGGATATGCACTGGTATAAGGAAGGAATACCTGTTGCGGTACAATCATTTTTATTTTCAATATGTTGTTCAAGGATATGCAATATTTACCTCCCATGTCGACGATTTTCATTGGCTAATCGAATGTATGTTGAAAAGAGTAAGATCCAATAAAATGTCATGAAACAACTGCATGTGCAAAATCAATTGAATCAGAAAACGAGTATAATCAGATTTAACTTTAAAATGGTTGTTAAGATCAATGTTCTTTATGTTTCATATTTGCCAAATGTATGTTTTTAATTTATTCTTTTAAATTGTATATCTTGACTACCAAAATGGTCGACAAAGGAGGAAGATGTAATTACTATAGATCTGATTTGCAATGAAGAAAATCTGAGAATTTCATATATGTTATAGGTACAACTCCAACAGCTGTGGTGCCGACACTCCCTCCGTCAACTTCGGTTGGAACAGCTACGGTTTCCGAACCAACACGTGTCACCGTAACGCAAGCCAGCACAACGTTAGTATCTGGCACTGTTTTTAGTACAGGTGCTACAGTTCCTTCTACAAGCGTTGCTCCTGGTACATCGGGCGTTACGGGAGTAACTGCCTCCACAGCAGGACCTGCTGCAACTTCAACAGTTTCTGGAGCGGGTACCAGCCAACCTGCATCAACGGGGGTTTCCATATCAACGGGCGGACCAGGCACTACAGGAGCTGGTACTGTTTCGTCAGTGTCCGGTGTAACGACCATCCCTGGTCAAGGACAGGCATCTCTTATTGGAGTTACTACAACAGCTGCGCCACAACATGCTGAGGCTTCAACTGCTAAAGCTACAGTAGGATTCCCGGCTGGGGGTATTTATAATAATTATATGTATTAGTACTCGTTGTATTTCGATTTGGGGTATCGCTACATCAGCTCGCGAGTTCGATGGTAGTTCATGATTGAAGGGAAAGGATTACGGCTGATACATCGGTGCCAGGGTCAATTATATCGATAGTGCTGGCAGCAATTTCCCAGGAAATGTCTTGATATGAAAAACGATCTAAAGATGCATACAAAACCATACGCACAAAGCATCTGCATACTTATACGAGGATGGGAAGACGTTTATTCTGACCAGAGACTCTGAGTCTTCACTGTCCGGTTGCATAGTTTAGAGATAATTTTCTGATAACAACGAATAGAATCGTAAGGCGCACGGGTGTCATTTCTATATCTTTTTTCACTGTCGAATTCCACAAGGTCAAACATTGAACCGCTTTATGTTCCGTCAAATAGAAAATGCGGTTAAATTTAAGTCGAAATACGAGCTGTCATACCTAAATCTGTATTATTTGGATAACCCTTTCATTGCCTTTGGCACCGAATGAGATAGATATATATGTAAGTTCGTTTCGAGATCTTATTACGGAAATTCAGTAAGTCCCTTAACCGCCTAACGATGCGACATAATAGTAAATTCTTATGCATAGTTGTTGCATTCGTTTAATGCGCTTTTTTTATATTTCGGATTCGTTCAGTGCAACATATTGGCAAAATAACGGACGCCCGATAACTCAAAGTCGAAAGAATCTCATAAATTACTCTGTTATCGACCCGTTCGAGTGATCTTTCAATGTTTGCTTAATTCATTAATAAAGTTACTGTTTGGAAATATATTATATTATAATGGTTATTATGAAAAAGACGTCAGTAATGAAACATGAAAACAGTGCAGCAGCTGGTCCGTTTCAGAAATAGGTTCAAGTTGTACGATGTATTCGAATTATCACAAGTTCGAGTTATCACTTGTGCACTGTATAGTGTAATAGTACATTGGAGTAGTACTAATATTTCGCCTTAAGGTCGCTCGACATAATTGAGCCGTCTCGCGAGAAAACCAACATTATTAACTCTGCGTAAAGTGTCGACCCTGATCCGCCTAAGCATGCCTCGTATGCTTACCCGGACAGCGCAGGCTGATCTTTTCGATACATTACGCAGATGCCATAATGTTGGGTTTCTCGCGGGACGGCTCAATTATTCAATGCTATCATCAATAGTGTAGGTTAAATTGATTCCATTAGCTCAATTAATAAGTATAGCTTTGAAGATAATAAATCCAATCTCCTCCTAGACGATTCGGGTAATAAAACAGCACCACTCCAAACCAAAAGAGAGGCGGTTAAAACCCCATGCAGCGTTATTGCAGAAAAACACTTTTTATTAAACGGTGTTGAGTGAAATGAAACAGTCTCTCTTGAATTTAGGAAAGCAAAAGTCTGTGCCACATTGTTTGCGAGCTTTCATATGCGATAACACTCTGGAGTTCGAACCCCATCTAGACCAACATTCTTTCCGACATTTGACAAAGATCGATGCAACAATGCGTCATTTGTTTTCAAACCAATGGGGTAACAGTATATGTGGGGTCAGGCAGTTGTATTGAAATACCGCGTTTGTTGTGGAGTAGGTGAACATGTAGCTGTGATATGAAAGGACAACTATTTTAAACGACGTTAAACACCAAGCAATCAATTTATCAACTAATACATCACGCGGTTGGGTTATTAAGTAGTATATGTGGTATGCATCTGCTTATCGTGAAGGATTTCGCATAGCATCACACCCGTGTACATACACACATTCTAAATGCAGAGATTTAACGTCCACATTAAAGGAACATTGCAGGAAACATTGGTGTAGATTATATCTTACCTTAGCTACGTTACAGATGTTGGTGCTCATTTAAACACTATTGTATTTTATTGTATTGTAGCCCCACCCATAGTCAACCCAGTTGCAACAACAACAACTGTGTCCACAGTTTCTACATCTACTGTGTCTACACGCGCAACTACTACCTTGTGTGAGGAAGTCGATTTTGTCAAAGACAGCATAATGCCGTTAGACGAAATCACATATAACCATACAATTATACCAGATATTAATTGTATCAGAGGTAATGGTTCATACATTTAGTTTTGCAAAACATAGTTTCCAGAAATACCTATATCACCTACCCTGTTGGCCATTTCGATAGGCGAAATTGATAAGCATTTAAAGTAAATATTAAAAAGTAATGTGACTGTTATGAAACACAAAGGGAATTGAATATGACAACCATTTTTTCGCTGAAAATTTTGATTTGTCAGTTTATTGATTCAAGTATTTTAGTACATATAGTTCATAATAATACATGAATGTATATATATTGTGTTATGGCGCATCGACAACTAATGGCATATAGAATAAGAAACGAGAAGTAATAATATTCAAAGAAAAGTAAATTGGTTAAAAACGATGATATGAAAAGATTTGACATAACAAAAATAAGAGTCAATGTATGTGTATGAGATTGGCATACACGAATATCCGCCCATATCGACAAATGGACCTCCCAACAAAAGGAGAGGGTATCTTGATAATAATGACATACGATCGTATACATGAGTTTTCATTTCATATACACTTTGGCGAGCGAATTTATTGGGCGAGTTTATAACTTTAAGAAATGACAACGAATGTCAAAATCTTTTTTTATCACAGGACGAAACACAAAAAGAAAATCGGGTTTTCGCTGTCAGAAAATAATCACAACATGTAATAATTAACAAACTGTTAACTAATTAAAAACAAAATATATTATATTTTTATTTACCTCGCCAATATTGTGTGGCGTTTATGTTTACCGGATACACGTTCTCTGTCATTCTGTATACATTCGCGGATGAATACAAAAATAGTGATTTGGTCATGTTATATTACACACGTAAGATATAAAGAAATACGAAACGGGTATATTAGATCGGAAACAAGCATTGTCATGTGATAAATGATCATTCTCGTTATTATAATCAAATTGTTGTAGCTTAAAGTATATTTGGTTAATGTGACGCTTAATAGTATCTGCTACATATGTTATAGAGATAATCCAAGTTGAACTTGTATTCTTCATTAGGCCAATATATTTGAGCCGTCTCGCGAGAAAACCAACAGTGTGGTCTCTGCGTAAAGCATTGACTCGGATCAGCCTAGGCATGCCGCACAGGCTAATCCGGATATCTACTTTTCGCCTCCTATGGATTTTCTGTTTCATGAATCCTTACTCTATACCTCTATTACCTGAGACGGAATATGTCGGCCCGGATCAGTCTGCGCGGACTACCTGAGGCTGATCTGGATCGATAAATTACGCAGATGCCATAATGTTGGTTTTCTCGCGGGACGGCTCATTTATCCTTCATTTCGTAAACACCGCATCGTTGGTGTAGTGGTAGATCGTCCGTCTCGGGTGCGGGAGGTCGTGGGTTCAGTATTCTGCTGGGTCAATTCATAGAATTTAAAATGGTAGTAATGACTACCCTCCTTGGCTCTCAGTGTTGCAGGGTTAGCATTACAACTGACTGGCTGGTGTCATGATAAGTGGACCAGTAGTACTGTTAACCTACCCAGAACATACCGTGATATAACGTAAACATTGTTGAAAACGGCATAGACCACAAAACAAATAAACAAACATTTATCCCTGGCTTCAACCTTGAGTACCAAATTGAGTGATGTCATCATGACTAAAGGAGACGGCCAAAGGTCTCGGTTAAAAGATTACTTAAATCATTCGATTTGTATAATTTACCTTTTCCCACCTGCAGACGCATGTTGACGCATTTGCAGTAGAACTTACTCTTAATTAGCTATTCATCCCTTTGCAAAAATGCTTTAAATTCTATTCAATAATAATTATACTTTTTTATATTTCCATAGGCATCTGCTGCATTTTTAATGTATATGACGTAGGGTTAGAAAAGGATAGCAATTGCATTGAAAAAGGATTCAACATATGTATCGCAATTATTTGACTTACAGTAATATAATACCTGAAAAGCGTATCAAGTAAGATAGATTCGTACACGCTCGGATTGACGTTATATAGTCATTAAGTACACACACATACAAAACTAGCTTTTAAACTTAATTAAATCGTTTTTGCTTTTCGTATTTTTGTTTACATAATACCTGTAATAGAATTTGTTATTTTAGAATATTGACCCCTCTTTTTACGAGAAATTACCTGTAAAACCGAGGTGCAATTAACGCGTTTAAATGCTAATTGCCTGCCGTCGCAATGTGACACTTCGTGGTCAGTTGACGTCGTTTTTGAGATATTTTGTCTAACTGCCGTCACGCTATTACAGTTAAGTAATTTGCCAATCACACATATGCACTTTCGAATATCCACGTTCGAATTATTTAAATATAAATCATCGGCTGCACAAAATATTCATTTTTATTTCACAGATGGAGATGCTGACGCCCCATGTGTAGTTAATGAAACCGTCGTCGAGTTTTTCTTTGAACTAAACATTGATTCATTAATGTTCTTCGAACTAAACAACGTGACAAACGTTGATAGAATAGAAGTAACATATACTCCCTCTGTCACTATCATGTCCACCGTTGAATCTTCTAGTCTGTCAGCTTCAACAGAATTGTCTTCAGGTGTCACACAAGCGCCAGGCGGTGGTGTTACAACAGCATCAACAGCTGCTTCCGGTGCGACCGCAGCTCCTAGCCAAGGTCCTTCAACAAACGCAGGACTCAGCACCGATATGTCAGGGGCTTCGGGTGTTGCTTCGGGAGCATCTACTGGAGGTATATCAGCGCAACCATCTGGAACAACAGCGACACCCGGTGCATCTGTTGCTTACACTGGTAGTACTTCATCTGCTACTGCTATAACACCAGCAGCTTCAGGCGCTGGAGTTGCAACCAGCATTCAAGCTGGTGGTGTTGGCTCAACACCGTCTGGAACCACTGCTGCACCAGGTGCTACACTAGCACCAACAGCTGGAGAAGGGACGGGACCTGCATCTGGACTAGTATCTGGTATTACGTCAGGTGGTGTGAGCACACAAACTGGAGGTATTGGCTCAACATCATCAGGAACTGCTGCATCAGGCGCAACAAATGTCGGTGCAGGAGCGGGACCATCATCAACGGTGAGTAGTGATGGAGCATTGAGTGGAGCTGGTACAACTTCCGAATATCTACCTGGAGGTCAAACACAAAGCAGCGCTGGAGAGATCTCGGGAATATCAGGCGCACCTGGAACAACATTAATGGGCGGAAGTACAACAGGTGGAGTTAGCACAACTTCGGGAGCTCTATCTGGCGGCCAAGTGATGTCTACCACAGCACAAGGAGAGGCCGCTGGCAGTCAAACATCAATCATAGCTGTCAGTCAAACATCAAGCACTGCTGGCGATGTAACAGGAATTTCTGCTGCACCAGGAACAACTGTATTTAGTGGTGTTGCATCAAGTGGTACATCCGGCGGTATTGGCACAAGTTCAGGATATGTAGGTCAGGGTGTATCTCCAACTCAACAAGGTGTATCCACAGACACCCAAGAATCAATCAGTACTGGAAGTGTATCAGGGACATCTGCAGCACAAGGATCAACGGTATTCGTTGGCGGAGGCGTTGGTGCCACTTCTGTTCCTTCAGGTGATGTAGTTTCGGCTGCAGTAAGTGTAACAGAAGCTCCTGGTTCAACGATACTTGGAAGTGGAACGACTTATGTTGCTAGTGTAGGAGGGACAACAGCTGCACCCATTGTCCTCACATCGTCCAAAGTAAGTTCTTTTGTTATATTTGCTTAATTTCATATTATGTGCTGCATGTTTAATACATAACAACGTCAATTTACAGATACATGTAATTATATTGCGTGTACATACCTATATGTTTAATGTCGTTGTCTTAACTTTTTTCGCCTTTCACAATAAGCCGATAAAACATAATATCCATTTTAGAGGTCAATCATCCAATATCATATCACTACTTGAGGGATAGAACACTTTTCGTATAATGACATGAACAGCCAAAATAAAGTATGTACATAATGTACCCCGTATTCCTTTTTGGCGCTAATCAATTGTTGATGCAAAATTAATCTTACAATAACTTGCAATTAAGCACAATATTACTAAATAGAACGATAAAAAATAGCCTTATAAACCTTCAATATTTTGATTATATACTTTCGTCACGGAAAGTTAGAATGAGAACGTGTTGGAATTATTTCCCACGTGACATCACAACGTACCATGTGAATAAGTAATCGAATAAGTAGCTATATTTAAATCTAATGTACTGTTTTACATTACTTTGAATCAACGACGTGATAAATATAATGAATTTATTGGCCAGTAAACATCTATCCATTCTTATTTCAAAATAACATATCCTACCGAAACATACGTCTGGTTGCGCTCGTAACGATAATAATATAATAATTGCAAAGAGCAGTGGTAAACAAACTCTATGTTCATATTTTCCAAATTATTTAGACATTAGTGCCGTCCCATGAAAAACCAAAGCTATGGTCTCTGCTAATCCGGGTCGACACATTTCGTCTCAGGGGGGATAGAGGTAAAAAATTCCTGAAACAAAATAATCCACAGGAGGCGAAAAGTGTCTGCTCGTGTTAGTCTGCAACGCATGCTTAGGCTGATCCGGATCGATACTTTACGCAGAGTCCACATTGTTGGTTTTCTCGTTGGATGGCTTATTTTATGTAGTCGGTTTTAATTCATGTTGAGTGAATTGAAAAACATGCAAGAATGATTAAGAGCGATTATTTCAATTACATCCTTAATCAATTGTCTAACCAAAATACCAGTGTGCATGGATCATCATAAAGCCCCCTCCTGGCGTGTCAAATCATCAAGATTCTGTCATTTCAACGTGAACATTAGTTATTAAGTAAGTTTATCTGTATTGTTATAGGCCGATGCTGAGCCACTGAAGGTTTATTTCCCTTCAAGTGAAGACATCGAATGTGTTAAAGTGATTGTGCACAGAGACAACGAAACATTCACTATGGAATTTACCGTTACGTTAGTCGCTTGCATACACAGTAAGTTACCTCCCTTTCGTGGTTAATATGTTGCAGACACGCGAATATATCATTAGATCCATTGATATTATATATACACATAACATTTGTTTATGTGCGTTTAACCCTTTGGCTGCCAAAGTCTATTAAAGGCTGTTGCAAACAATGCAGTTTCGGGTAAGACCCTGAAATCTGAATTGATTGCCCTTTATACATTAAATTTCAACACTTGAGTGGTCTTATTTTCAACATAAAAGAGTTGAATTTGTGAAATTCGGTAGTAAAGATTTAAGCAAAAAGAATTAAGCAATGTTCCAATGGATGCCGATTTCTCTTACCGATACTCGAACCGGTTAACTATTCGTATGCCTAGTACTTACTTATAGGATTATTTATGTAGGATTTCGATACTAATTTAAATAGGACGAAAACATCGGTCTGTTCCTTTACTTATGTCATATTTACATCTGGTATTTATACGTGTGGCATGTATACTAAGAATGAACTACTATGTAATCATAATTCGCAGCAAGTATAGTGCTCAGTGTTTAAATCGGTATAATTTACATCTGAAAACCTATGGCTTAAACATAGATATGAATCATAAACACATGCAAAGAAACAATTGTATGAATTGGTATGAATTGGTATAGTCTGATATTTATTTAATTTCAAGATAAAGTGTCAACAACGACTAGAGTTTCAACACCGATATCAGGCATTACATCCGTTAGCACCGGAACTGCGACGACCCCAGGAGTAACACCATCTGGCACCGAAACTTCTACGTCCCTGTCATCAGGCGTTACAACTTCTGGAATAGAAGCTGCAACAACCCCGGCATCTGGAACTGCGTCGACATCTGCTACTGCGGTGATAACATCTGGCATTGTTGGTGCTTCTACACCTGGAGTTACATCTCCGCTATCAGTAGTCACAACCTCTGGTACAGGACCTGCAACGACACCGGCATCAGGTGTGACAGCCAGTGGAACCGGGCCTGAAACAACCCTGACATCAGTCGTTTCACCCTCCGGAACCGGATCTGTCACGACCGCAGCATCAGGTGTTAGACCTACTCTTTCTACACTCGCAACCACAGTTGTGTGTGAGGAAGTTGACTTAGTCAAAGACAACATAATGCCATTAGACGGAATCATCTTTAACGAAACTATTATACAAGACATTAATGCTATCAGAGGTAATGATTTATACATTTACTTTTACAAGAAATGGTTTAAAAAAATACAATTATCACCTCCCTTTGTGGCAATTTCGATAGGAGAAACTGATATGTATTAATAGAGAATGTACAAAACAGTAATATGACAATTATGAACACAAAGGATTTCGAATGTCATATGTTTCGCTGGAGATTTTGTTATATCTGATTGTATCAGCTCCTTGATTCAAATATGCTAGTACATATAGTTCATAATAATAAATGAATGTATAGTGTTTTATGACGCATCGACAACTAAGGTCTTTTAGAGTGCATATAGAATAAGAAACGAGAAGTAACAATATTCAAAAATCAAGTATATTGGTTAAAAACGATGATGTGAAATGGTTTGGCATAACTTAAAATATATGTTATAGCATAAATAAGAGACAATGTATGTGTATGAGATGGGCATACAAGAATATCCGTCCATATCGACAAATGGACCTCCTAACAACAGGAGATAATATCTTGATAATAATAATTTATATATATGACCATTTTTGTTTCGACGTATACTAATTTAGCATATCTAGATGATCGACTGGGGTGGAATTGATGTTGCTCTGTAAACTAAACATTATATTCAAACATGTGTGACCTAAAGCATATTTTAGTAGTAATGTGATGCTTAACGGTAATTGGTATCTGATAATTATTTTCAAATGTTTTGAATCCAAATTAGACTTGTATTCTTCATTAGGCAAGTACATTTATCCCTTCGTTTTGTAAACACCCTTGTGTACCAGATTGAGTTAGGGCATAATGACTTAACCCTTTCCCTCATATAAACGCTTTCTGATGCCTCTGCAGCAGACGGCTTTTTGAAAACATAGTAACAAAAGAAGACATTGCACAAAACGTGCAATTTCTCCTTTTGTCACAATGTTTTCCACTTTTAGTCATAGGTCATCCATTTAATTTTAGAGATTTTCCATTTTTTGACAAAAACTGTTCAAAGTCGTCTGCTGCAAAAATGTCGTATGATGGAAAGTGTTAAAGGTGTTGGTTAAACAAATACTTTAAATTATTCGATTTGTATAAGTTACATTTTCCATTCTTCAGGCGCACGTGTATGCATCTGCAAGAGCAATACACATAATGAGCTAGTTCTCCCATTTGCAAATATTGTTCAACTGTATTTCTTTGATACATAGTTATCATAGTTTAGCCTTTATATTTCCAAACTCGTCTGCGGCATATTTGTTTTCTATGGCAAGGGTTAAAAGGGATTGCATTTTTATAAAGAACATGTTTTAATATAGATATACCAGTTAGATGTGAAGTTATATATAATACCTGATATGCGTATCAACAAAGATAGATTCGTATACGCTCGGATCTACGTTGTATATCATAAATAATACACACATACATAACTACGTTTTAAACATAATTAAATCGGAATTGCTTTCGTAGTTTTTCTTGGTATAATAGCTAAAATAGTATTCGTCTTTTAAGAATATTGACCCCTGATTTGACATTTTCTGTTACAATCCGGGAGCAATTAACGCTTTTCAATGTTAAACAGCCGTCACATTGTGACACTTCGTGACCATTTCATTTCGTTATTCTGCTCGTCTATTTATTTGCCGTCACGCTTTTATATATATAAGTGATGTGCAACCCGGGCATGTATACTGTCGAAAATCTTCGTAAATGATTTAAACCTCAATCATCGGCTGCACAAAATATTCATTTTTATTTCACAGATGGAGATGCTGCCGCGCCATTGGTAGTTAATGAACGCTTCCTTGTGATTATATTTGAACCAAACACTGATGGATTAATGTTCTTCAAACTAAATTACGTGAGAAATGTCGATAGAATCGAAGTATCATATACTCCCTCTGCCAGTATAACGGCTTCACCGATTATCCTCACATCGTCCAAAGTAAGTGCTTTGTCTTGTCGTATAATAAATGCAAACGTCAAGATAAATATAAGTTTCTAAAGTTTAATAAAGTGGTAGTCGAAAAGCGGCTAAAGGTGCCGTAGTAATGAACTTCCGTCTTCCCGGGAATGTCCTTGCATTTATATGGTACATCCCAGCGAGATCGTGTCCTAGTAGTACTTAATTGCCATTCCATTAAATGACAGTAATTGCCATTTAAGTGACGGCATTTATCGGCCAAAGTGCAAATCGTGTACGATTACAAGCGACTAAAGTATATTGGACAGTTATGTGATCCTTGTACAATCCAACACAGTCAGAGGGTCAAAACGGTCCAATATCGTACAGTCTTGTTTAGATGACGTTGCTTAGTTATATACTTACGTGACACAAAGTAAGAATGAGAATTTATGGGAATTATTTTCCACGTGACCTCACAACGAACCATATGAATTAGTTATCATTCGATAAAAGAGCCATACTAAAATATCATTTATCGTTTTACCTTACTTTGAATCAACTTCGTAATACATATAATGAATGCATTTGACCCGGGATTTGTCAACACAACATCACCTACCAAAATAGACGATAATAATATCCCGCATGCACAGATCGGTGGTAACCATCTATGTTCATAGTGTCAACATTATTTCATATGAGTCCTTCCCCGAGAAAATCAACATTATGGTCTCTGCGTAATGTATCGATCCAGATCAGCCTGCACAGTTCGCACAAGCTAATTTAGGGCTGACCCATTCCATCTTATAATTCCTGAAACAGAAAATCTCAAGGTGTGGACATGTGTATGTCCGGGTTAGCCTGTGCGGCATACTTAGGCTGATCCGGATCGACACTTTAATCATAGTACATACTATTTGTTCCCTTTATGTAGTCGGGTTCAAATCATGCATGTTGAGTGAATGAAAAACAATACAAGAATGATTAACAGCGATTATTGTAATTGCCTCCTTAATAAATTGTCTAATCCAAATACCAGTGTGCATGGATCAACATGAAGCCCCATCCTGGCGTGTCAAATCATTAAGATTCTGTCATTTCAACGTGAACATTAGTTATTAAGTAATGTTATCTGTATTGTTGTAGGACGATGCTGAGCCACTGAAGGTATATTTCCCGTCAAGTGTAGAAATCGAAAGTGTTAAAGTGATTGTGTACCAAGATAACTCAACAGAACCTATGGAATTGACCGTAAAGTTAGTCGCTTGCATACACAGTAAGTTATCTCCGTTTAGCGGTCGTATAGTTAAAATTAATATTTTGCAGACACGCGAATATATCATTATATCCATTGATATAAGATGTATACATAACATTTGTTTATGTTCGTTTAACTCTTTAACTGCCAAAGGCAATTAAAGGCTTTTGCAAACAATGCAGATTCAGTCGAGACACAGTGGTCCAATTTTCACCAAGGAAGAGACGACTTTGTAAAATTCGGCATTGAACGAGATAAGCAAAAAGAATTAAGCAACGTTCACATGGATGTCTCTTTTAAAACAAAGTTCATTATTTTAAATTGTTCATTTCATTCACCCGCATAATGACAATTTATGTTACACAGAAACTAAGAAATATTAATCGGGTATTACAATTCCTTTTTCGATACTCAAATCGTATGCCTAGCAATTACCTATGGGATTACTCATGTAGATTTCGATATTAATTTAATAATGGTGTTTATACCTATGTCATATTTAAGTCTGGCAAATTTACTTAGAATCGGTTACAATGTAATCAGGTCTCGCGTTAAGACACTTACTTGATTTGACATTTTTTTCTGAAAATAAAAGAAACATTTATTTTTGTAGTATTGAATCAGTGAACATTTACATTTCAAAACAATTGGCTTAAGAATTGATATAATTCATACACATGCGTTATAATTCATATAAATTGGTATATTCGAAAAAAAGATATTTAAACAAAAATGCACTTTTTTTTCTTTAATTTCAAGCAAAATCTTATTTCCAAACATTCTTTGTTATACAAAGGAACAACGACAGGTCCTGCAACAACCGCAGCATCAAGTGTGACATCCTCTGGAACTGCAGTGGCATCGACCCCAGCATCAGGCGTGACACCCTCAGGAACAATCATGTCGACGTCCATCGCATCAGGCGTTACACCCTCTGGCACAAGCGCTGCGACGACCCCAGCATCAGGCGTAACACCCTCCGGAACAGGAGCTGGCACGACCTCAGCATCTGGTGTTACACCAACTCTTTCTACACTCGCAACTACGACTGTGTGCGAGGAAGCTGATTTAGTCCAAGACAACATAATGCCATTAGACGATATCATCTTTGACGATACAATTATACCAGACATTAATGCTATCAGAGGTAATGATTCATACATTTACCTTTACATAAAACATGGGTTCCAGAAATAAAATTACCAACTCCCTTTTGGCCCTTTTGATAGACGAAACTGATAAGCATTAATAGGTAATATTAAAACATAATGTGAAAATAATTAACGCAAAAGCTTTCCGATATGACAACCATTGTTTCGAAGATTTTGCTTTATCTTATTATATCAGCTTCTTGATTCAAATATTCTAGTACATATAGCTCACAATAATTAACGAAGTATAACAATTTGCGGTGCATCGACAAGTAATGAGAAGTAACAATAATCAAAGATCAAGGATATTGGCTAAAAGAAATGTGAATGAGTTGGCATAACTAAAATATATGCAATAGTATAAATAAGAGTCAATGTATGTGTATGAGATGGGCATACAAAATTATCCCTCCCAAGAACAGGAGACGATATCTTAATAATATTAATTCATATATGTATGATCATTTTCGTTTCAACGTATACTAATTTACCATATCAACATGACCGACTGGGATGGAATTGATGTTGTTTTGTAAACTATACATTATAATCAGACATGTGGGACCTAAAGCATTTTTTATTAATGTGACGCTTAACGGTATTTGGTATCTGATTAATATCTTACAATGTTTAGAATCCAATTCAGAATGGTATTCTTGAGTTTAATTTACCTTTCCCCACCGCCGAACGCATGTTGACGAATCTGCAGTATAATTTACTCATAAATAGCTATTTCTCCCTTTTCAAAAATGTTTTTAACTTCATTCAATAATAATTATACTTTCTTTGATACATTTTTTAGCCTGGATATTTCCAAAAACGTCTGCTGTAAAAATAAAAACTGTACTTTGTAGGATTAAAAGGGATTGCATTTGAAAAAAAAGATGTTTCAACAGATATACCAGTTTGATGTGAAGTTGTATCAAAATAATTTGACTACATGATAAGACTAATTAGCACTAGCTCGGATCAACATTGTATAGCATTTCACACATACAAAACTACGTTTAAAACATAACTAAATCGTAGTTTTCTTGACGTAATATCCGTAATTGGTTTTGTTATTTTAGAATATTGACTCCTATTTTCATGAGACATTACCTGTAAAGTTTGGGGTGAAATAAACGCCATTAAAAGTCCATTCCTGCCGTCGCAGTGTGACACTTCGTGCTCATTTTACGTCGTTGCTCTGCTCGTCTGAATATCTGCCGTGACGATATTATATATAAGTGATCTGATAAACGCACGTGATCACTTTCGAATTTCTTCGCTCAAATTATTTAAACTGTAATCATGGGCTGCAAATAAAATATTCATTTTTATTTCACAGATGGAGATGCTGCCGCCCCATTGGTAGTTGATGAACCCTCACTGGAGATTATCTTTGAACCAAACACTGATGGATTAATGTTCTTCGAACTAAACAACGTGACAAACGTCGATAGAATCGAGGTATCTTATACCCCCTCTGTCACTTTAACGTCCACCGTTGAATCTTCTACTCCGTCAGCTTCTACACAATTGGCGTCAGGTGTCACACAACTTCCAGGCGGCTCGACATCAGGCGGTGGTGTTCCAACAACACCAGCTGCTGCTTCTACTGCTGCATTCTCAGCTCCTGGTCAAGGTCCTTCAACCGTCGCAGGAATCATCGCCGGTACTTCAGGTGCTTCAGGTGTTGCTTCAGGAGCCCCTACTGGAGGTATATCATCACAACCATCTGGAACAACAGCGGCACCCGGTGCTTCTGTTGCAAGCACCGGTGGTGCTTCACCTGCTGCTGCTATAACACCAGCAGTTTCAGGTGCAACAAGCATTCAGGCTGGTGGTGTTAGCTCAACACCGTCTGGCACCACTGCTGCACCAGGTGCTACACTAGCACCAACATCTGGAGAAGGAACTGGACTTGCATCTGGACCAACATCAGGTATTTCTTCTGGTGGTGTTAGTGCACAAGCTGGAGGTCTTGGCTCAGCTCTACCAGGAACTGCTGCATCAGTTGGATCCGCAGGCATTCAAACATCAAGTATTGCTGCGGGTGCTTCTGGGACATCTGCAGCACCTGGATCAACGGTATTCGGTGGCGGAGCATCATCGGTAGGACCTGCAGGTACAACAGAAGTATTACCAGGCGGAGGCGTATCAGTAGGAGTTGCAAGTGGTTCAACACCTAGTGGAGGTGTTGGTGCCACTTCTGTCCCTTCAGGTGGTGTAACTTCGGCTGCAGCAGGTGTTACAGTAGCTCCTGGTTCAACGATACTTGGAAGTGAAACGACTTCTACTGCTAGTGTAGGAGGGACTACAGCTGCACCCATTGTCCTCACATCGTCCAAAGTAAGTGCTTTGTCTCGTTTTTCATTGCTTAAGTTTATATTAGTTGCTGCATGATGAATACATAACAAGGTCAGTTTACAGTAACATGCAATTATAGTGTGTATACAGATCTGTTTGTTCAATGTCATTGTGTTTACTTTTTAACTCTTTCACAATAAACCGATAAAACATAATATTCATTTTACAGGTTAATTATAAAAATATCTTACTATAACTTCAACATAAGTACAAAATGCGAACAAAAGGCAAGCCAAAATAAAGTCTATACATTAATGTAAGATCATATATGATAATGATTATATTACGCCATATAGTTTATTTGCGCTAATCAATTGTTGATGAAAATGATCTTACACCAACTTGCAATTTCGTACAATATAACTACATAGAAAGTAATAATATAGCAAGAAAATCAGTATGAGAACTTGTGGGAATTATTTCTGACGTGACCTCACAAGGTACAAGGTGAACAAAAATACTGTTCGATAAAAGCCCCATACTAACATCTCATATATTGTTTACATTACTTTGAATCAACGACGTGATGAATATAATGAATATATTGGCCAGTGAATATTTGACCCCATAGTTCTATCTAATATTATCTCAACACAACATCTCCTACCAACGCATGCGTCGGGTGTGCGCTCGTAACGTTAATAATATCCTGGATGCAAAGATCGGTGGTAAACAAACTATATGTTCATATTGTCCCAATGATTCAACATTTGAGCCGTCCCACTAGAAAACCAACAGTGTGAAATCTGCGTAAATTATCAACTCGGATCAATCTAAGTATGCCGCGCAGGCATACCCCGAAGGACAATTTTTGCCTCCTGTGGAATTTCAGATTCAGGAATTATTACTCTATACCTCTATCTCCCTGAGACAGAATGTTTCGGCCCGGATTATCGTGCGCGGACATCGCACGTGATCTGAGTCGATACGTTACGCAGAGTCCATCATGGTGGTTTTTTTCGCGGAACGGCTCATTTCATGGCGGGTAGGCTTGGGTAAGATAATATATTATGAAGTCAGTTTCAACTCATGCATTTTGAGTGAATCGCAAACTATGCAATAATGATTAAGAGCGATTATTGCAATTGCCTCCTTGAACAACTTTCTTACCCAAATACCAGTATGCAGGGCTTATCATAAAGCCTCGTCCTGGCGTGTCAAATCATCAAGATTCTGTCATTTCAACTTGAAAATTAGTTATTAAGTAATGTTATCTGTATTGTTGTAGGACGATGCTGAGCCACTTAAGGTATATTTCCCGTCAAGTGTAGAAATCGAAAGTGTTAAAGTGATTGTGTACCAAGATAACGAAACAGAACCTATGGAATTGACCGTAAAGTTAGTCGCTTGCATACACAGTAAGCTGTCCCCGTTTAGCGGAAACGCGAATATATTATTATGTCCATTGATATAAGATGTATACATAACAATTGATTATGTACGTTTAACCCTTTCACTGCCAAATGCAATTAAAGGCTTTTGCAAACAGTACATATTCAGGCCAGACAGCTCATAACGAGCTGTCTCTCCTGAAATATGCATTGTTAGCCACGTATACATTACATCTTACCAAATTTTCTGGGTTTTTTTAAAATACAGTGGTCCAATTTTCACCAAGGAAGAGACGACTTTGTAAAATTCGGCATTGAAAGTGTTAAGCAAAAATAATTAGGCAACGTTCAAATGGATGCCTCTTCTAAAACAAAAATCATTATTTAAAATTGTTCATTTCATTTTCCCACATAATGACAATTTATGTTACACAGAAACTAAGAAATAGTAAACGGGTATTACAATTCCTTTTTCGATACTCAAATCGTATGCCTAGTAATTACCTATGATATGATTCATGTATATTTCAATATACATTTAATAGTGGTGTTTTTACTACATGTATGTCATATTTAAGTCTGGCATATTTACTTATAATCGGTTACAATGTAATCAGGGTTAGCGTTAAAGTAAAGGCACACTTACTTAATTTGTCATTATTTCTTCAGAAAAGAAAAGAAACATTTATTTTTGTAGTATTGAAATCAGTGAACATTTACATTTCAAAACATTTGGCTTAATTTCAAGCAAAATCTTATTTCAAAACATTCTTTGTTACAAAAGGAACAACGACAGGTCCTGCAACGACCTCATCATCAGGTGTGACACCCTCTGGAACCGCAGTGGCCTCGACCCCAGCATCAGGTGTGACACCCTCAGGTACAATAATTGCGACGACCCCAGCATCAGGCGCTACACCGTCTGGAACAGGAGCTGTGACGACACCAGCAGCAGGCGTTACTCCCTCTGGAACCGGTGTTGCATCAACCCCAGCGTCAGTCGTTACTCCCTCTGGTACAGGTGCTGCCTCAACCCCTGCATCAGGCGTAACACCCTCTGGAACAGGCGCTTCGTCGACACCCGGATCAGGCGTTACATCTTCGGGAACTGGAGCTATCACCAGCCCGGCATCAGGCGTGACACCCGCTGTAACAGGAGCTGTCACGAGCCAAGCATCAGGCGCAACACCATCTGGAACAGGAGGTGTGACGACACCAACATCAGGCGTTACTCCCTCTGGAACAGGAGCTGTGACGACACCAGCATCAGGCGTTACTCCCTCTGGAACTGGAGCTGTCACCACCCAGGCCTCAGGCGTTACACCCTCTGGAACCGGTGTTGCCTCAACTCCAGCATCAGGGGTTACTCCCTCTGGAACAGGTGTTGCCTCAACCCCTGGATCAGGCGTTACTCCTTCTGTTACCGGACCTGCAACGACACCTGCATCAGGCGTGACACCACCTGGAACCGGCGCGTTCACGACCCCAGCATCAGGCACTACATCCCCTGGAACAGGCGCTGTGACGACCCCAGCATCAGGCGTTACACCCTCTGGAACAGGCGCAGTGACGACACCAGCATCAGGCGTTACTCCTTCTGGAACCGGTGTTGCCTCAACCCCAGCGTCAGGCGTAACTCCCTCTGCAACAGGTGTTGCCTCAACCCCAGAATCAGGCGTGACACCCTCTGGAACTGGTGTTGCCTCTACCCCTGCATCAGGCGTAACACCATCTGGAACCGGCGCTGCGACGACCCCCGCATCAGGCGTTACACCTTCGGGAACTGGAGCTAGCACCATCCCGGCATCAGGCGTCACACCCTCTGGAACAGGAGCTGTCACGACTCCAGCATCAGGCGCTACACCGTCTGGAACGGGAGCTGTGACGACACCAGCATCAGGCGTTACTCCCTCTGGAACCGGTGTTGCCTCAACCCCAGCATCAGCCGTTACTCCCTCTGGTACAGGTGTTGCCTCAACCCCTGAATCAGGCGTAACACCCTCTGGAACAGGCGCTGCGACGACACCCGGATCAGGCGTGACACCCTCTGGAACAGGAGCTGTCACAACCCCAGCATCAGGCGTGACACCCTCTGGAACAGGAGCTGTCACAACCCCAGCATCAGGCGTTACACCAGCTGGAACAGGCGGTGTGACGACAGCAGCATCAGGCGTTACTCCTTCTGGAACCGTTGTTGCCTCAACCCCAGCATCAGGCGTTACTCCCTCTGGAACAGGTGTTGCCTCAACCCCAGCATCAGGCGTGACACCCTCTGAAACCGGTGTTGGCTCAACCCCTACATCAGGCGTGACACCCTCTGGAACAGGAGCTGTCACGACCCCAGCATCAGGCATTACACCCTCTGGAACAGGCGCTGTGACGACACCAGCATCAGGCGTTACTCCCTCTGGAACCGGTGTTGCCTCAACCCCAGCATCAGGCGTTACTCCCTCTGGAACCGGTGTTGCCTCAACCCCTGCATCAGGCGTGACACCCTCTGGAACAGGCGCTGTGACGACCCCATCATCAGGTGTTACACCCTCTGGAACAGGCGCTGTGACGACACCAGCATCAGGTGTTACTCCTTCTGGAACCGGTGTTGCCTCAACATCTGCATCAGGCGTTACTCCCTCTGGAACCGGTGTTGCCTCAACCCCTGCATCAGGCGTTACTCCCTCTGGAACCGGTGTTGCCTCAACCCCAGCATCAGGCGTTACTCCCTCTGAAACCGGTGTTGCCTCAACTCCTGCATCAGGCGTGACCCCGGTATCGGGTTCGACACCCTCTGGCACCGGCATTACATCTCCTATAACCAGTACTGTATCTACTGTTCCCATTACTACAGGTAATATCTTCATATCTTCATATCGTTAAGAATATATGTATGTATTCTTTATCGGGGGTGGGACTTTGTCGCTTTCACTGTTCAACTAGTTATCGTTAATTACTTATTTCCATTGTCCTGTGCATTGCGTCTTTGGAATGCACGTAACACTTGTATTTCCATTTGTTATATATGTGTGTACTATTTATTTATTCAATGTTTAGTATATGTTAGTTGTTTTAATGCGAAAAGTATAATTACATAGACACAGTGTGTATTTATATGTAATGCAGATATACGTAGTATTAATTTCACCAAGGTATATTGAATTACGTTTAGGTATTATACAATAATTTTAGCATACTTACTAGTAAATGTAAATATACTATGTTTAACGATGTGGTTTTAAGATAGGGTTGATGTATTATATAACATGTGTGTAGTATTAATTAGTAGAAGTGGCTAGAACAATCTCATTAAAATCAGACCAAACAAATTCTATGTATACGAGTGTGCGAGTTTAGATCTGGTTTTAATGAGATTGGGGCTAGAGTTTAGTCTTTCAGCGCAGAAATGTGCCATGTCCAGGGGCACTCTTCCAAGACGGCCGCGACTGGGAATTGAACCCGTGACGACCGGTTCCAAATACAGGAAACGAACCACTAGGCCAATTGGGATTCCTGCTCTTTCAGAACATAATTTCCCACAGTAGAATATTGCATGACGAATCCATTTTGCATGTAATAAGAATTTGGGAATAGTTTGATAAATCAAAGGCAAACAATGCTGATAACAGGCGAGAAAGCACGTTACGAGCTGACTCACGTGAGTCTGTATTGTTTGCTATAACTTCAAATAGCCATTGGGGCTGAAAGAGTTGAAATAATTCAAATAAGCCGTCCCACGAGAAATCCAACATGGACTATGCGTAATGTATCGATCCAGATCAGCCTGCGCAGGCTAATCGGGGCCGATACATTCCGTCTCATGGGAGTAGAGGTACATGCATAGAGTAATGATGACGTATACAGAAGGCGAAAAGGGTCTTACCGGGTTAGCCTGCGCCGCATGCTTAGACTGATCCTAGTTGACACTTTACGCAGAGTCCACAATGTTGGTTTTCCCGTGGGACGGCTCAAATATGCTTTTATATTTATCAGCAGAAACGATCACAGAAAATGAGTGTCAATTGTCAGTCCTTATATTCCACGAAACCTAACAATAAACAGCATGTACGACTGGCATATTGAACGCTTTCAAACTGCATAAGCAAACACTGTAAATCAAGATAAACCTGCACTTTCGTAGTCTAATCTTGATCTACATCGTCCACTACTTACAAACGAATTGAATAACCGTTTTTTAATGAGAAGATATCCACTATAAGGTAAGGTTTAACTCTTTCGATGTTTTCTTTAAGGAGCTGAACTCCAGATGGAGATCATGATTTTGAAATGTTGAAACTTCTGCAAATATTGCTAAGAGTGACAACAAAGTAAGTAATAAATAGTGCAAAACTATTTTGGCATTCCATGTTGAAAAAACAATCAATTGAAAATTAAGAAAATGTTCATAATTCGGCTTACTGGGTTTGTCTACCCAGTAAAAACTAAGCATAACTGATCAATATTTAGATTTGTGCTAATATACTGGAAAGTGAAATTATTACTCTTAAGTTTAACCCAGAATTATGATTATAATATGTCAGACATCTTTTGAACAGTTTTTAGACATTGACTGTAATGTATATATGTATATATATATATATATATAATCTGTAGCTCGGCACCTTTAAAGTTGATTTATTCAAGTGTGCATTTCGAAGAGCCGATAACCAATTGTGGTTATCAATATAACAATATTAAGTTAAGTACTCAAACGTATTGAGTATGGTCAGACGGTAAGATTGTGTCTGTCGACCTGTCTCTATACTGGTTGCACAGGATTCACACATCGGCTTGTATTAAAGCTGAACTTAAGGCTTACCATATATCTTACTATATTCCGTGTTAACCATCTAGGGTTTTTTGGACAATAGTTTCACCTTGGAGTGTACGATACTCGACGTCTATAGTAAGTGAAGAGGTTTCTTCGGTCCCTAGTAAGCATTCATAATAAGGCAAACCCGTTTCTATAGTATCTTCGTCTATCAATGTGGGATATTGATGCACCTGCGTACAGTGAAGACTCGGGCGAACCTGTGAGTGCACACCGTCTCACAAGTCTTCGCCGTCCGGATATTATAGGTTATTGACCCTGTACTGTGAAATCATCGTTGGACCGAGTTCTTTGGTTGACGTTGCCGAGCTGGCATATTTTCAATAGTTTCACCTCTGCAAAAATAGATACCTCATAGATGAGTGTACGATACTCGACGTCTATAGTGAGTGAAGAGGTTACTTCGGTCCCTAGTAAGCATTCATAATAAGGTAAACCCGTTTCTATAGTATCTTCGTCTATCAGTGTGAGATATTGATGCACCTGCGTACAGTGAAGACTCGGGCGAGCCTGTGGGTCTCACAAGTCTTCACTGTCCGGATATAGTGTTATACATGCTGTGCTATTTGAACCGTCCCACGAGAAGAAACAACGTTATGGCATTTTCGTAATGTATCGACCCAGATCAGCCAGTGTAGTCCGCGCAGGCTAATCCGGGCCGACACATTCCGTCTCAAGGGCATAGAAACCTGAAACAGAAAATCCACAGGAGGCGCAAAGAGTCTGCCTTGTTTATCCTGCGCGGCATGCTTAGCATCCGGGTCAATACTTTATGCAGAGTCAACAATGTTGGTTTTCTCGCGGGACGGCTCAACATTGTTATACATGCTATGTTATTTATCGTTTATAAGTACCCAACAGTTGTATATATCCCTACAGTTGTATATATCCCTAAATACCCCTTACGTAATACTATAAGCTTAAGCTCATCTAACTAAGATGATTGTTGAAGTAATATATGTAATTGATTGACAGTATGAATTTAAGTTAAAGTTTAAATTGTCTTTATTTGGTATAAGCTATGATTGAGCAAAACCAAACCAAGAAACTTATTTCCGATTATTGGATGTTCACGTATACAGTTTGTTCATGTTAGTAAATGATGAGATATGTGTATGTGTATAAGTCAAGTAAAATATATCTATCTACCTTCTGAAAAATTGGATTTGTATTTTCACTAGTTTATGACTAATTGTATTATGATCTACCACTGTATTACGTGTATTCTGATCTAGCACTGTAGTACGTGTATTCTGATCTAGCACTGCATTACGTGTATTCTGATCTAGCACTGCATTACGTGTATTCTGATCTAGAAATGCATTACGTGTATTCTGGTCTAGCACTGTATTACGTGTATTCTGATCTAGCACTGCATTACGTGTATTCTGATCTAGCACTGTATTACGTGTATTCTGATCTAGCACTGCATTATGTGTATTCTGATCTAACACTGTACTACGTGTATTCTGATATAGCACTGCATTACGTGTATTCTGATATAGCACTGCATTACGTGTATTCTGATCTAGCACTGTATTACGTGTATTCTGATCTAGCACTGCATTACGTGTATTTTGATCTAGCACTGCATTACGTGTATTCTGATCTAGCACTGCATTACGTGTATTCTGATCTAGCACTGCATTACGTGTATTCTGATCTAACGCTGTATTACGTGTATTCTGATCTAGCTGTGCATTATTTACCAAGAAACTCCCTTTTCCACACATGTAATAATTGCTCCAGAGTCCAAAACAAAAGTCTGCGTTTTTCGCAAAGGCCATCAAAGGCTTCAGTTATGATGGCAATTTAACCACTGCTGTTAAACGGCTATGTGACCAGGCACTGAAAGCATACCACAGCCTAATGGGATTATTCAATCGTCTTAAGTTAGATTTAAAATGCAAATTGACTCTTTTTGATTCATTGGTCGTCCCTATCCTTTTGTATGGGTCT
>JAUELF010117385.1:0-15453 GCA_031471495.1 Clinocardium nuttallii | reverse complement strand
ACCGAGTCTTGAAACCATACATATCAACATAAAATCGGCAACACTAACACGACTATCGAGCCGACATTACCTAACAATCACGACCGTGTTAGATGTATCAGGATGCTCCTTAGATACAATAGCGAATGGAATACTAACAGAACTTGCGAAAATACAAACTGTTTACTTGCATGATAACAATTTGATGACACTGCCCCGTGGAATAGAAAAAGTAAGATTTGACGGATTGGAAGTGATGACATTGCGCCGCAACCCATTTACTTGTGATTGCCACTCCCTTTGGCTCATGCAATGGTTGATTCGCAATAAACCGTATATAAAAGACGTAACCAGGGTTTTCTGTGGAAACGGTCCAGGCAAGGGAAACCCTGTTATATACGTGAAGGACTCTAATTTTACTTGTGAAAATCCCATTACTATGAACGAAGTTTTTATCATTGTTTTCTCCGTTGCATTTCTGTTCATTGTGATTTTTGTACTAGTATACTACAACCGTACAAACATCCAGGTGATTCTAATTGCTAATTTCAGTACATTCTGCTGTCGTAGAAAAGCCGTTGGTGATTTTCCATACGATGTCTTCATTTCGCATAGTAGTAGAGACGACGATTGGGTCATAGAACATCTAATGAAAGGGTTGGAGAAACAGAAGCCACCGTACAAAATATTTTTCGACGAAAGAGACTTTCAGCCAGGGAAACACTAGTCTATAACGTTGACAGGGTTATACGCTCCAGCAGAACGACTCCAGAACGACTCTACTAGTTCTGACAAATAACTTTCTCCGAAGTAGTTGGTGTATGATGGAGTTCAAACAGGCGCACTTAAAACTGTTAAAAGATAAAGACATCAACTTCATTGTGATAGTTAAAGAAGAGCTGGACCAATCTTTAATTGGAGAAGAGCTACAATTTTACCTTCACACCAATGTCTATATCAAATACAGGGATAAGTACTTCTGGCCCAAACTTCTACACGCTCTACCCATGGCACCATTGCAGTCACATTTGTCTGAAAGCAGTCCCTTGATAGTCAACTCCTAATGATAGTGCATATACATCGCTTAAATCTATGTATAAACCTATGCTACAGGAAAACCTACCACATGACATTTGCGACAGGTTTGCCATATCTATACTTATTTTCTCAATTGTTATTATATGTTTATAATGTGTAAGTGCTTATAAATCCATGTAAATTAGCTATAAGCTTAAGTATTTGATTGATGTATTATCAATATCCTGGCATTAATTAATGTCTGACCCGTGCTTTAAGTAACGTTTGCTGGTGTTAAAGAAGTCCATTGATTGTCTAATCCTAATAATATTTGCATATAAGTCGCTTGAGTCTATTTATGAACGCGGTTCTCCAGGAAAACCAAACAGAAGGCATTTGCGACAGGTTTGCCAAATTTATATTTATTATTTTCTTAATTGTTAGTATGTGTTTATAATGTGTATGTGCTTATCCATGTATATGGACTAAACTCTTCAATGTTTGATTAAAGTAATATCATTATCTTGGCCTCAATAAACGGTTGGTTCATACTTTAAGTAAGGTTTGCTGGTGTTAAAGAAGTCATGAAGGTCCCGTGTTTGTCAACTCCCAAGGATAATACATATAAGTCGATTTAGTCTTTATATGAACGCGATGCTCAACGTAAAAAACAACCTGAAGGCATTCGACACAATCCATGGGACGTGTTATATGTAATAAATTATGCATGGAAACTCTATACTTGTAATTAAATATGAATTGTGTTCTTCACAGCACTGACACGTTCCTTGGATTATTCAACTGTATTTCGCTTTCGCTTTAAGTATGCAGCGGCTAATGTGAATTTTTATCTCCATTTGGCCGCTGCAAGTACTATTTTGGTAGTTGGATTAGCCATGGGACGTATTATATGTAAATAATATTCATTTCTGACAGTTACTGTTCATGTGTGAGGTTGGTGGGAGAAAATGTGGTTGTATGTGGTTGTATGTGAGTGTATGAATGTTAATATTATTCTCATAACCATTTAACTGTATATTTCATGTATACACATGTGCTTTTGTAAATCTTCAATTTATGGAGGAAATAAAGAAAATATATGCCCGCAAACTGTTATATGTCACAGATACGTGAAGATCGTCTGTGCTATACTACTAGATTGCAAGTAGTTAACACTGCTTTGGACTTAATGCAAAGTAATGAAGATCAGATTTCCTGTGACGTGGAACACTAAGAACTAAGAAGAAGAAAACATGTTAGTATTGACCGAATCTGTAAACTCTAGTTGCAATAGCATTATGGATTTTCCAAATATTTATATAAATAAAGACGTTCATTGTTATTTCATGTTAATAATTTGCATTTTATATAAATACGCTGTCAAATCTTAGCTAAATACATCCTTTTTATACCAATCGCCCGTCTATAGCAACCAGCAATTTTAATTTCACAATAACTCAATTTCTGCATAAATAACCCTGCACGTAAAGATCAATTGTGAAGAAAGACCTTCATGTTCTCTTCCTATGGGAGGTCGGTCCTTAAACACATATGGTATATATATATGAACTAGAAGCTTTGGTGCTTGCTTACAATAGTATCATAACTTTGTCCACAATGGATGGTTGTGCCATGTTTTATTAACGTTTGCTAGTATTAATAATACAGATGTGTGCATATGAAGTGTTGTTATATATGGTTCCCCATATAAAAGGTTGTTATTACAAAAACGTCACATCGCCATTTTCAACATGCATTTGAAAACAATGCGTCAACATGAAAAATCACCAAATGTTGTGCAAGACCTTGGTGAGAAATAGTAAGGAACACAAGATTGTGTGAACTGACCGCCGTAAAATAACTCATATAAATTATATTGACATTAGAAATCAATTACTTCCTAGATACTATTACATGTTGGCCTTCTTTAAACAAATTTATATCTCTTATGAAGAATGATAGGAAAAAGGTACACATTAATTAGCAACATTTATTAAAGAAGCTTTCAAAATAAGAAAAGTGTATATTGAACAAAATGAATACTTTAATAATCCATAACGATAGTTTGATAGTTATATGCATGTATAATATTTTTGTATTGATTACTTTTTTTATTGTACATGTATGTATATTGCTGTGTGTCTGTGTGTCTTTGCCATATTTCACTTAAAGTTGTTTGTAAATGGCCAAAGGCATGTTTTTATGCCGATTGCTAATAAAGTTGAGTTGAGTTGAGTTGAGTTAACCATTCAATTAAAGAGATTTTCCTTTTTTTTTTTTAACAAAATATGACCAAAGTCGTCTGCTGCAAAATTGTCGTATGAGGGGAAGAGTTAAGGTCAATGAAGACAATTGGTCCCCACATCTCTACAACTAAATAACACATTTATCGTTTATATTAGGAGCCCGAATAGGTGATCCGAATGTTAAAAGTGAAGTCCTCATTATAACTGACGGTATATCAAACTGTGGACCCGACGCTGCCGTAGCCGCCAGAAGTCTCCAGTCCATAGCCGACGTTTACGCATTGGCGATTGGTGCTTATTCCCCACGGGGGGCCGCTGAAATTGCAACTTACGTTACCACACCACAAAGCAATCACCTGTTTGCCATACAGAGCTATCAGGATCTCACCACACTTGTACAAGTGATTCTGAATCAACTTAGTTTGAGTACAAATCCTTGTGCACCGTTAATAATCCAATAACTTATATATGATGAGTGAGCATTTATTTTCCGCTTTTAACCCATTTAATATAATCGGTGAGAGAATGTAAACTGTTGTTGTTACGTGAATAAAATATTACATAAAAATGTATGTTTCGTAATATTAATGTATATTTATGCTGAAATGGTTTTTTTAATTTAATAATATGTCAATTGGTGTTAATTTAACTATATATATATATATAAGTTATGAAGCTGTTATTTTTAAACGTAGTTTCAGAAAGAAATATTGTAATTAATATCATCTGATCCTCTTAGACGTTTGAGAAATTGCTCAAAACAAGCCAATGTTTTTAACTATTTTCAGTAATTATACCTTCATTTATAGATTTTGCACATAATTGCCCGGATGTTTTCAAAGTCGTGCAGACTTGTTGTATTTCGGAATAGGTTAAGCAAATGTCATTATAAAATAACCACCACACTGATAACGAAACGGATTATTGTGTCCCCAGTACTGGATATTAGGTGTTCCACCAATAAGTTATACTATTAAGAAGTAAAGTCATGGTAACTTTTCTGGTAACTAAATTATCCTAAAGTAAACTCTTCCATGGTTAAGATCGGACGACATATTTGTTCATGAAATCAGAGTTTTGGAAAAACTACGAAAGACCGGTGGTGACTTCCAAACTTCACACTTCACACTTCACACTTCATACTTCACACTTCACACTTCAAACTTCACACTTCAAACTTCAAACTTCACACTTCACACTTCACACTTCATACTTTACACTTCATACATATTAACTTTGAAGTGTGAAGTGTGAAATGTGAAGTATGAATTTTGGAAGTCACCACCGGTCTTTCGTATAAATGTCTTAACAATGAGCAAATCATCCAGAAAAGGGGCTAGCGGGGTAATTGGAATGATGGGATGATTTATGGGGAAATGAAAGTGAATGAAGCGCGGAGCTGATTTGAACGCGAATTAATAAAATAATATGAATTCCATGATATTCCCAACTATACTCACATCCAGTCACATATATCGGAAATCTGGTATTTATTTAATCAACCGAATCATTTTAAATGTATGTTATCACACTTATTTTTGGTGTTTCTGTAATCATACCAATTATCTGATCAGTGAACATTTAATGAAAAGCTCTGAACAAAATAAATATTTACTTTTGAATGCTTAAATCTGCAGCAGTCCATTGAGTAAATAACGGTATTTTGTATTAGATAGGAAATCGCTATACAAGTTCACATAACAATGAAGTGGATCTGTTTTTAGCCACAGCAATGAGTTGTTATTTACAAAAATTGAAAATATCGATTTATTCTAAGACACCAAAGACGGGACATGGAGAGAAAGGTTGAAAGTCTTACGCGCATTTCATTCCACAGCTGTTTCCATAGGTGACCCCGTCCACCCCACAGACAGGCATATACTGCATGGTACAGATACACGGAAACGTACTGGGTTCTTCCGTTGTTGGTGCAGCATAGGCAACTGAAGCACATGGACACAACTAGTACAGATATGGTGGTTGTATGGGAAGCAGCGGCTCAGAGATTGAGCGTCTGATTTGTGTTTAAAAGGTCACGGGTTTGAGTCCCGTAAAGACGGATTGAAATTTTCATAACACATACTTGTTGAGAATCCAGACATTGAAAGTATTAAATATATGGTGTATTCAAAATGAAGGTAAAATTAATAAGTTTAACCTAAACTCTAAAATAGACTGATTTAATCAGTCATATATATCTCTTAATATAAACGTCCATTGCTGGCACGTTTGCTATGAAGAAGCTTGACTTTGCAACAATCCGTATTTACATGAATTGGTGTTATGAACGTTAAATTGAATTCAACTACACGTGACTTTAAACAACATGTGCCAACCCTGTTATGTAATACTTATAAGTGTAAAACTTTAAACTTCAATTGTGAAAAAAAAACCAGACCAAGTTCAGCCTGTCGTTACGGCGTTTCCTGCGTAAATTACTGATGTGGAGTTTATCCTAACGCTAGATCATCAGTAGTGATGATATTCTCGAAATCTTAAGCGTCAAGCACGTACGTTAATGGCCCTACCCGAGCTCGAACCAGAGTCTTGACAATCGATCCAATACACCACCGAGTACGGAACAATTATCTTATATTAAGATCAGACACATGTACTATTGATTGTGCAGACAGATCTAATCGTTGTACAGCACCACTTGTTTTCGTTCATAAATTGTGAAAATATGTAAGCAACATTAAGGATAAAAGAAATCACATCTGTTTATTTTATGCCTATCGATGGATTACAGAGATATCTCAGTGAAATAGAAACTGGTAATCCACTTTTTCAAACAGTGAAATTACCATTTTCAAGCAGTGAAATTACCATTTTTCAAACAGTGAAATTATCATTTTTTGCCGGAACTACTTTTTTCATGATTTATTTTTGTCTAATTATGGAGTTTACTTTTATTTTATTAGATACTATGCATCTAAATAATAAAATAAAAATTAAGATAACTTTATGCAATGTCTTCAAATTATTTTGACGTAAATAGCCACAGAAAAAACTGGACTATTTTGTCCAGGTAGTAAAACAAACTGCTTGGGGCTCACAACAAGGAAAATCTGGAGGCACTGTACGGGATAAAATATACAAAAAATGGCCTTTTATGGCCTAAAATAAAAAGAAAATTTGTTTGTTTCAGTCAAAGATCGATTTTTATTTTAAAAGCCACTCGTGAGAATATATTTTTGTTCTTCACTCGATGAAATAAAAATCGATCTTTCACTGAAACAAACAAATATCCTCTATATAATTGAAAACAAAAACATCTGTAAAGAAACACAATGATTATGAGCCGTTCCGCGAGAAAACCAACAGTGTAGACCTGGATAGACACTTTTCGCCTCCTGTGGGTTTTCTGTTTCAGAAATCATTAGTCTATACCTCTATCCCCTTGAGGCGGAATGTGTCGGCCCGAATCAGTCTTCGCGGACTGAACTTTATTATAGACTATGTAAGCTAGATGAGCAAAGGCACATCTTTGCCTTTTTGTTTAAAATAACGAGACATTTGGCCACCTTGTTCAAAATATTTACATCCTGTCCGTTTGCACAGGTTATTTAAATGTACTAAACTGCATCTGCTTCCCTTAATTCATGCTTTTCAATCATGCGTTTTAGAGTTTGTTAAAATCATTTCCCAATATGTTAATAATACTATGAAATACGTATCCCAGTTAAGAAATGACATAATCAAGGAGAATATTGTTTTCTGATTCATAAAAGCCACTCTACCCAGAATGAAAGAGGCCTTTCAGCATTTTTCGTAAAACCTTTTTAATTTTGGTCCAAATTGCTTGCTTTAAGTTTAAGAGTTTGTTAAAATGATTTCCCCATAGTTTAACAATATCATTAAATATGTATCCAGTGTAACCACAGACGCTGTATCCCGAAACAAGAAATATCGCGTAACGCGCACCTCCGAGTGAATAGACGAGGTTACGTCATGTAGTATATCTGTGTTATTTTAGGTCCCTGCAATTCCATAGCTAAAATCGAACTTCAAGTTACAACACACCCGGTGTCTGATGAAGCGGATGTGATCCATGTGACGTCATTGTTTTCGAATTCGACGTTAGATTTCAGCAACACAGAAGAGATTCGCCTATACACCAATGTAGAGAAAGGTCGCACTCCTGTTTTAAATGCAAATGTGACTCCTATCTTGTCAAGCAACATAAAACTGTTTATGAAAGACACTGGGACAGGTACTTGTAGATTCAAATCTGCAGTTTTCATTCATATATCAAATAGTATAGTTCAAATGGCACAACAAGTTTATATCTAGACTGCGGTCTATATAACTCGTTAAAACACCCGTGTCCGATGAAGCGAAAGTGAGCCGTATGACAGCATCGTTTTCTAATTAGATTTTAATACTCAAGAATAAATTCGCCTACACGAATGTAGTGAAAGGCGGAACTCCTATTTGAAATGCAAATATTACTGCTATTTTGGCAGAATATAGTAGTTATAGCGCCAGAGAATATTGTACATGAAAGACACTGGCACATGTAAATTCAATTCGGCAACGTTCGATCATTCTTGTATTCAATAATTAAGTTTAAGTGTCACTGAGAAGGATCTATATATCCTTGATATATATAGTATTCGTTGCAATAATGGTGTTGAGAACGTATATAATTCCCACATATAAACACTTCTTCAGCAGAAGACTCAGACAACATCTTGGCAATTATGTAAAAGCTGTGTATTGAATAGAATTGAAGACATTATGGCCGATGGAGAATGTGTAATGTGAAGTGCCAAAATACAACTGCACGTGGGAAACGGTTATACATGTACCGCGATTCTACTCCAAATACTTACATATAAAAAATAAATTGTTTGTTTAATTCAGTGATCCACATTTATCTAATAATAGTATAGTATTACCATGCTCTGTGATGCCATGACTAAGTGTGGCAAAGCTGGAGGCCAGGAGATGTACAAAGAATTTAACAGTCCCTGATTTGTTTTCATTTACTGCGTTGCATGTGATCATTTGCCAGTGTTGGTCAATCAAGAAATATTACAGATAGTGATGCATTCCAACAATTGAAGTTAAAATATGACCGCATACTTTCTAACTTATAACGACTAGTAATATTGTTATCTGGAACAGCCATGCCATTAAAATGTATAATATGAAACTGTTCATGTATAATGTGAACATTCGCCTACGTCTTTAAAGAACTTTTAACCTGAGCTGGGCATTTTTCTCCAACTTCAGAGGTATGTTAATCAATCCGTATAATTCTATTTTACAATCGTTTTACTAAATGACCGACCATACGTGAATTGTATTCCTTTACTATTTCAGGTGCGGACTTGATAGCAAACGACGGGGTCTATTCTGTCTACCTTCTGAGGTCCTATTTCAAAGAAAATGGAAAGTATAATGTCATGGTTACTGTAAGAGGAGACGGAGGGGCGTTCACGTACACTACTGATGGGGCAAGTAGGGCTTCATCTATACCTGGTGGTACGTATAACGCTTTTACGTTACATAACCTTCATATCATACTCAAACCACCAGGCACATGTGTGTTATACCAATACATATGTTAACAATTTCAAACGGACATGGTCTGATTTATATAAATTCGTCCATTATTGTGCCCGAATCCATGTACAAGACAAGTCTCGCCAACTTGGGCTTTTCACCAAAATGTGTATTCAAGTTTATACCGAGCTGTTCATTGTCGTCATCAATGTAACGACAATGAAGATACATATTAGACTGCACGTGCTTTCATGTTGGTCTTAGTGTACGTTGTTTGTAAATATGGTTTATATATACGTATATGCTTTTAAGAGGCGAAAGGAGCAGGTGAATACGAGTTAAGTCGGATTTCTTGTCAAATATAACTAAATGTCATGTTTAAAACGTCTGTTTAAGCCTAAACCAGTGTTGGTGACAATGTATGAGAAAATAGTTTCTGAATTGGCAATACAATAATGATGTTTTAGCATTTTGTAATAAATATACAAGTTTTATAGATATTATCCATTTCCCCTCTTTAAGGTGAGTGTTATGGATATTATCCATTTTCCCTCTTTAAGGTGAGTTTTGTGGATATTATCCATTTCCCCCTCTTTAATGTGAGTGTTATGGATATTATCCATGTCCCGCTCTTTAATGTCACTGCTATGGATATTATCCATTTCCCCTCTTTAAGGTGAGTGTTCTTAATATGAGCCATTCCACAGTTAAACCAACATTATGAACTCTGCGTTATGTATCGACCCAGATCAGCCTGATATAGGTATAGAGTAATGATTCCTGAAACCGAAAATCCACAGGAGTGGAAAAGTTGGATTAGCCAGCGCGGCATGCTTAGGCTGATCAAGGTCGATACTTTACGCAGAGTCCACTTTGTTGGTTTTCTCGTAAAACGGCTCATATTATTTTGTACAAAATACATTTTAATTGAAACAAAAATATGACATTAACAATTTAGTAGAATAAACATGCCATAGGGACCTCTTTGCCAGTGTAATCCCTGATCAGACTGCGAGTTCTGAAGTCTGATCATGGGGTACGTTTTTACGCCAGATGCTCATTTGGAGCAACTGTCCCAGATGTATCAACAATAAACCTACATTGGTGTAAAAGTTGATGTCGCTATTAAAGGAACCTTGATCCAGATACAGCTCTGAATTATTTTCATTTAAATAAAATACTGTGTAGTATATTAAATATAGTTTGTGTTTCGGCCGACATGTACCGAATGTTAAATACGAACGAAGCAAGTACTGGTCAAATCTCCAGGAAGCAGTCGTCGTTCTTGATATACACGATGAAAGCTTTTTTTCGCAATTGGTGTAAAAATCAACAAGTAAAACTAATCACGGAAACAGCGAGATTTGATGAACCCAATATAAGATGGCAATTGCTCTACCTGAATTATTTCACAATCTGTCAATTCATATTATTTTAAAATTGAGAAATTCCCAAAGTGAGACATTGCATTCAATTAAAATGTCGAACAATATTAGTTTCGGCTTCGAAAATGGGCATACATGTAATGTAGACATATCGTGTGTTGACGTAGGATGAACATCACATGAGCAAACGCCAAATAGAGCGGATAAGCCTACTATTTAGACAATGAGCATTTTCCTTATGTTAGAATAAAGCTGTAAAGACACAGATTTTGAAAATTTAACTTTTTAAATTCATTTTGAACAAGTGTACAAGCCTGTTATCTTAAATTGAAATACTTAGGAAATAAAGATATTTCACATTTTCGTCAGAGTGGCAGGTCTATAAATGCAGGGAGCGAGTATTTTAAATAATTCGCTAATCAAGTTAGGGATTTATTTCCACGAAAACTTCAAACCAAATGTCATCGAGTAGTTTAAAGAAAATATTAACTCTTGTCCTCGAATTTGATTAATACACTTAACGCACGGTACCGTTGTTAACAATCCAGATGCTTTAAAAGATAAATCACAATAATTTATAGTCATCATCTTGTGCTAAAATCTGAAATCAATCTTAATGGAAGCCCCCTCCTGACCAGGGAAACTTTTTAAAAAAAGAAAAAAACTTTTTTAATCCTTCAGCCGTTGATGAGATCGAAGTGAGACCAGTACCGTTGCGCGAATTCCAAAGAATATGAACTGTGTAACACAAAATAAAGACACCACACCTCCGGCAAAGATCAGCGACTTACGGATCGAATCCATAACTAAAATCATTGAAACAGAGGATCAAATCCTGGCCTACACGTTTGTTTGGACAGCCGTCGGAAACAACATGGACATTGGTACAGGTAAAAACAATGTTAAACGTTATATCTTTAAAAGAGTTTATGGCACTTTAGTCTAGAGTAACCTGCCCCTACATTTTAGGCTCAGGCATACAACAATAATGGGGTGCCCTTTGGATATTTTGTAGCAAGCAAAGTGTTATAGAAACAACCTTTTGGTGGACCAACCGATTAACCTTTCAAGCTTTAAAAAGAAAATTGCTTCCTTATGTGTACATTGATACCAAACAGCGGAATTTACAACAATCAGTTGTATCTATAATCTATGCGATAGCGATATATATGGGGGCCAATCTAGGCGTCAATGTTGGTTCATGCCAGACGTACTTATTATGCCCCCTTTCGAAGAAAGAGGGGTATATGGCGTGCACATGTTGGTCCGTCGGTCCGTCAGTCTGTAGACCAAAGCTTGTCCAAGTGATAACTCAACAATGCCTGGACCTATGGTTCTCAAACTTGACATGGAGGTTGGGCCTGACCAATAGATGAACCCTATTATTATTTTTAGGTCATTGGGTCAAAGGTCAAAGTCATGGTGACCTTAAACACAAAAACCTTGTCCGAGTGATAACTGAATATTGCCTATACCCATCAACAATTGGTCATCGCCAATGAAATTGTCGTTACCATCGCTGCTCTATTAGCCCTTTCCCAAATATGAATGCATTTCGCTGCATCTGTAGCAGACAACCTGTTTACACATTGTGGAAAACGGAGACATTGCTCAAAATAAGCAACTTCACCTTTTACCACCATTTTTTCCACTTTATTTAAAGACCACATTTTCATGTTAAGAGGTTTTTCGTATCTTTGATGATTTCAAAATCATCTGGTGTTGTAGTTGGAAAAGGGTGAAGAAACTACTAACCCTAGCTTTTCTCTTCCTTTTTTTGAATGGCATGCTGAACTGTTACTCGTGTTATTGTGTTGTCATAACGTACGTTAGATCACGTCTTTCTATGTACATGCCTTCCAAGTTAACACGCAGATTCATTTTGTTGCAGCAGCAGACGAGTTTCAAAATAAAAGAGAAATCGGTCAATTCTCCTTTGAAACAAAGTTTTCAAATGTATAATCAAGGTTAATAATGAGTTTTGAATAATATAGACCAATATAAGACGTAGCGAATGTGAAGGCTGGATTTGGTGCGAATTGGATCGTTTGTTTTATGAAATCTAATTCAATTACTTCCAGCCTCTTCTTACGAAATGCGAATGCACATGGACAATCAACTTGTCAGGAACAATTTCACACAAGCAACCAATGTGCCCGTAAATTTGACCCAACCCAAACCTTCCGGTCAGACAGAACGGTACACAGTCAAATTATCCCTGGACGGGGTACAGCAGACGCACTATCTGAAGGAGCAATTATCGGAATTGTGGTCAGTGCCTCGGTCATTTTGATAATTGTCGTTGCGCTTGTCTCGTATCTTGTTCATCGAAGAAGAGTATGCTATCTTGAAAATCGAGAGCAACATGTAAAAGCAAATCGGGCAAGTTATGAGGTTAAAACCGAACATCCGACATTGCATGTTGAAAATCCATCTTATTCGTAACACATCTATGAAAGAACCCTCAGAACGTACAGTGACATACCAACTCCTATATACATTATATATTTTTTTCTTATCCTAAATTCAATACTTTCGTATCATAATAAAAATACCTTTATACAAATAATAAATTGGTACACGTCTTTGGTATGTAGTATTCTAGGGGACTGGATAAGGGAGAGTAAACAGCGACCCTTTACTAGGGCTCCAGTGTAATTCTCATTAAAACATGACAAATACGTCAATTAAATAATTCTACGTCCATGCAATGTGATGTAAATGATAAATGTTATTTTATTGAAGCCGTCTGTGATTTATAGTATAAACAGATGAAATTGCACAGGTTGGTTTGTATCAATATTTGTCGGTAATATCTTATGGTTGATGTTCGTTGTCCATGGCTCAAATACACCAACGACGTATGACCAGCACTACAGGGAAGCCAACAACATGGCATTGACAACTAGTGTAGATCCAGACCACTCCGAGCCTCTGGGAATACTGATCTGGTTCTGCACTGATCTATAAAAAAGAGAAGATGCCTCTGACCTGGGCCAGAATGTCTGATGCTGCTTTCCCCACAAAGTTGTTTTACATATTGTATTATAGTCTAAACAGATACATGAATAAATAATCTGAACTATAATCTGCCACAGCCACTTCCTTGAGTTGCTATAGCCCTTTCCCACATATCTGCAGACTGTTAAAAATAGTGTTGTAAAAGGAGACAATGCTCATAATTTTCAACGCTATTTAATGAATAGATTGTTAGATATATAACAACATATATTTGAAGACGTCCGCGGCAGACTTGTTGTATGCAGGAAATGGTTAATCCATTCTGAAAGATCCTTGATATTTAACCCTTTCCCATTTACAGTCAATCTGCAGATAAACGGAAATATGCTTACATTTTTGGTGAAATGGTTAATGAGTGTGAAAGAGAATTAAAAAGTGAAGAGCGATAACAAACAGCATTGGCACTACATGTTTAACCCTTTCCCACCTGCAGACGCATTTTGACGCAATAACAGCATACAACTTGAGAACATTGTGACAAAAGAAGAAATTGCTCAAAATAGGCAATTTCTGCTTTAGCCACAATGTTTTCAACTCTTTTAAACAATAACACCCTTACTTATAATGCTTTTTCATCTTTGTGTCAATATATTTTAAAGGTCGTTTGCTGCATATTTGTTGTATGTAGGAAATGGTTAAAGGGGTACTGTGTTATAAGTAAAGTGTTCGTAATATAGTGCCACCCTTATTGAAAGGGCCAGACATTTCTGACTTAGTAGACACCCTTATTGAAAGGGCCAGACATTTCTGACTTAGTAGACACCTTTGTTCAACCCATTAGTACTCCCGAGTCTTTGTGCAAGGCACTGGAGAGACAGATATATATATATATATATATATATATATATACGATATCGCGAACTTTTGATAATCAGTTAACAATATTTACATCCTATATTTGATCTAATGTCAACGTTCTGAGAACACAATTATTTGACTTGTCTTGGTAAAGTTTTAGGAAGTTCTTAACATACATCTATTTAATTGTAAAGGATATCGTCCAAGTTCAGCGTATATAGCCAGAGTCGAAGTGCTGTTTTTAACATTTAGTATCCATTTAAATAACTGTTTCTGTTGCACTGTTTCTAGGTTTTCAGCAGATAAATGTCCCCAGACCTCACAACTATAGTTTACAACGGTAAGACCTGGAGGCCAACTCATGTATATACAGTATCTAACGCGTCTCAAATTTAATAATGTAACAACATATGGTTTGACTTGTTGTTTATCACTTTCCCACATACAGACTCTTTCTGACGCCTCTGCAGCAGACAATATTTGAGAATATTATGACAAATAGAGAAATGGCTCAAAACGTGCAATTTCTGTTTTGCCGCAATGTTGTTTTTTTCAAAATTTTGTTTGTTTGCAAATCTTCTTTCATTTATAGAAATACTTTACATGTTTATCTCGGTCGTGATGTTAGTTTCGCCAGCACGAGAGTTCATGTATATGAAAGGGCTATATGTATATCTTTTTCATCTCCTGATAAGAAACCTTTTTGAAATCGAACACATGCTCGATTTAACGAAACGACTTGCTTACATATATATAATATATAAAAGTCGAGACATAGTTGTTGCATTCGGCATTCCTCTACCGGTTTCAGTACCCGACATTCTAACGAGGGTGTCTGCCGAACTATAGTTGGCATTATCTAGGACGAATTTCACATTTGTGATGTCAAATTACACAACAGAGAAAAATGATATGCAATGTAGTGGCGTATTGGCTAGATAAATATTATAAATGTTTGCACAAACAAAGATCATACAGAAATTTATGCAACTTTTTCTCAGATTGAATTAATACTTGTACCTATGAAGCCAATAACCGAAACCGAGTTTATCAAAGTTGTTTATATAAAATAAATCATGAAGGACAAAAGATTGACAAAAAAAAGATCCACAATGTATATTGGAATCATGCTGATAAATGAAAGACATCTTTTGAGACAATGACCGAAGAAACATATATATATAAAAAAAGATCAGATTTGTGTTTGAAGTATAGTATCGGTCTCCTCATCGCAATGTATAAGTGTGACAACTTTGGATCCACCAAACAGAAACACAGTTTTGACCTATTTATGCAAACCGGAATGGACAGACGGACATCTGAATGAACACAAAGATGGACAGACAGGCAGTCACTCCGGACAAAGTACAAAGCTTTGGGAAGCACTCAGTAACGAACAAGAGCATCTTACGGACCACGTTTTTCAACTTTTTGTTGTCCTTTTAATTCTGTATTGTTTTCAATATTAATCATGTTTATTAAACAAGAGGGCCATG